>PVLD010012732.1:0-58951 GCA_004027595.1 Dinomys branickii
TGTCTGACTAAATTTGCATGTCTGTATATGGGTCCATACATCTACAATTCGAAGATATCAATGGATAAAGCAACAACAACTGTTGAGACCATATCACCTTGTCTATAGATTAGTTGTGATTGTACTATTTTCTATGATAATGGGTGTCTGTTTGTCAATATGTTTTTGTACTTTTATGTTTCTAAAATAAAAAAAAAATCGGCATCGTACTGACAGAAAAACAGAGCTGCTGATCAGTGGAACAGAACAGAAGATGCAGACACAACTACGAACACACCCAGGCTGTGTGATTGACAAAGGGGCCGAACATATGCACCGGAAGAAAGATACCGAATGGTGCTGGAGAGCGGCCTTCCACATGCACAGACCAAAACTGGACCCGTGTCTCTCCCCTTGCGCTAAAGTTAAAATGGATCAAAAGTCTAAATATTAACACAGAAATATTAAATCTACTCGATGAGACAGCAGCAGATAATCTGGAAGACATAGGTGTGGGCAGAGAGTTCAGGAACAAAACTCAGACTGCATGAAAAATATTGCGAAGAATCAGCAAATAGAATCTCATCCTATTAAAAAGTTATTGAACAACAAAAGAAATCACCAGCAAAGTGAAAAGAAAACCCACAGAGTGCGGGAGTGTAGACTGATGCAACCACTGTAGAGATCAATGGTGGAGCTTCCTTTAAAATCTAGGATTAAAGGTCCCATTCAACCCAGCTATTCATGTCCTGGGTACCTTTCCAGAAGAATGAAAAACATCATACACAGCAAGGTATATTCACTTATGTTTATAGCAACACAATTTGTAACAGCTAAATCTTGGAAACAACCCAAATGCCCATCAGCTGAGGAATGCATAAAAAGATGTAGTCATTTAATATAATGGAATACTACTCATCCATAAAGAAGGACGAACTCAAGACTTTTATAGGTAAATGAATGCAATTTGATGCCACACTCATGAGTGAAATAAAACAGATCCATATGAGTAGACATTCACCATCTCTCTAGTGTGAGAAGCTGAACAAGTAAACAAGATCCAAAATGGACAATAGATATTCTAAATTGGGAAGAAGTTGCTCAAAAGAAAAGAGAAAGTAATGGGAGAAAGGGGAAAGGAAGGGAGATGAACAGGAAAAATATATACATATACACAAGATGGTTAGGATAGTTATACAGTTAGTTCTCTAAATTCATTGCAAAGAAAGATTTGTGCTAATATTGTCTGGACATTATTTCATGCCTATATTTCTACTCTGAGTAACTACTGTGAAGATACCAATGTGCAATGTAGTAATTATTGCTACTCTCCTATTGGCCTGATTTGAAACTGTTTTATTTTATTTATACTTCTCTTCTTCCTCTCTTAAAAGAAGAAGCTGTGATGGGGGAAAGGGCAAAGGAAGGAAGGAAAAAGGAAAAATATATATATACACAAGAGAGTTAAGACAGTAATACAGCTAGTTTCTCTTAGTTCATTGAAAAGAAAAGCCTGTGCTAGTATTGTGTGGACAAATATTTCAGACCTATATCTTGTGCTCTGAATAACACCTATGTAGACAACAATACACAATGTATCAATTATTGTTACTGTCCTACGAGGCTATTTTGAAGCTCTGTTTTGCTGTTATTGTTACCTTTTGTCTCTTTAAAAAAAAAAAAAATTAAAAGAAAATATTCTAGTGTTTGCATAATGTTATCAATTGTGACTTATTCTAAAATCTTCTAATAAGTAGCTATGCTGAACATCTTTTCATGTGCTTTTGAGTCACTCGTGTATCTTCTTTGAAGGAATTTCTGTTCAAGACTTTTGTCCATTTAATTGCATTATTGTCATTTATTTTAGAGCTGTATTATTTTACATATGTTCTGGATGTAAAGCTCTTCAGATTTCTGTGGTGTGTAAGCATTTTTCCCCATGTAGGAGATACTTTTTGGTTATTTATTTATGTTTTAAAATATGTCTGAAAATAAAATTATTTATATTCATAGTATAGTATGCAATATTATTATATGAATGGTTAAATTAAGATAATTAACTTATCTGGCATCTCACATATTTATCATTTTTTAAAAATTTTATTTTAAAGAGAGTAGTACCTGAGGAAAAAAAAGAACAATAGCAGTATCCCAGCATCACAAACGTAAACAAACCAAAGCAAGAACATTTAAAGTGATACAGGGTTGAAGACAAAATAATATGAATTAACAGTGGTTGTTATATTACATATTGTTATCTTCAACTATGCTGCTCAGATAACCAGATGTAAGAATGGAAGATTGTTCAAACCATTAAAGAGAATAAGAAAATAATTATTAGATAAAACATTAGAGATAATACAGAGTTTCACTAGACAAGATGGTAGGAATTCACCATAGAAGTTCCATTGCATATTGTTGTCTTCAGGTCAGTTGCTCAGATTACCAGCTATAAGCAGATAAAATTGGTCAGAACATATTTACCATTGTTGTTGTAAGAAGATACTAGTATCTACCTTCTTAGCAATTTCCACGTATACCATACACTGTCATACACTGTAGTCACCATGCTATACAACAGATATCCAAAACGTATCCATTCTCTCTAACAGAAGATCAGTGCAGCTTGACCAATTCCTGTCCGCAGGCCTGGCAACCAACACTGTACTCTTATCGTGTGCATACAACAAATTTCAGGTTCACATATAATAGAGGCACTGGAGTACTTGTCTGTCAGAGGCTTATTTCACATAGAAGGGTGTCTTTCAAGTTCATATGTTGAAAATTCCAGAATCCATTATTTCTTTAAGGCAGAAGGACATTCCACTCTACATAGTTCTCACATGTTACACACTTAGTTATTGAGGCACAGTTACACTGGTTCTATGTCTTGGCTGTTATGAATAATTCTGCAATAAAATGAAAGCACTAGCATATTCTTATTTTAATTCCTCCAGTATATATGAAGAAATGTGACTGCTGGATTTTTTGCTGATTATTTTTAATTTTTTAAGGTACCTCATGCTGGTTACCATAATTACAATATCCATTTACATTTGTGTGGGTTATAGTTTCAATTTCTTTAGAGGATCTATTAGAGCATAAAAGTTTTTACCTTATAAAATTCCCAATTTATCATTTACTTTTATTCTTTGTATACTTGATGTCAGATCTATAAAATAATAATATTTTGTCCAGTTCTCAAAGTATACATCTCAAAGTATACATTTTTATCATTTTCAAGAAGTTTTGTAATTTTAACTCTTACATATAGCATTATAACCAATTTTCAGATAATCTTTGTATCTTATGTGGAGTATAGGACTAAATTATTTTCCATGTGACTATTCAGTGGATCCAGCACAGCTGTATGAAAAGGTTACTTTTATTGAATTACTTTTATTCAACCATCAAAATCAGTTGACTATGAATATAAAGATACATTATTGGAATTTCAATTCTAGTACATTTCATCTGTGGCTACTTTTACACTTGTGTAAAATGGTACTGATTATTAGAGCTTTGTATTAACTTTTTGAAGATTGAAAGCATGAATCTTGGAACTTCTGTGTGACATGAACAAAAACTAACAGATTTCATGTTAGCTTCCTTTCACTGTAGGCAACACTGAAGGACTGCTGCAGGCTGAAGGAAAATCACAGAACATGTGGAGTGTACTTGAAGAAAGCAACATCTTTGGAAAATGAATTTTGTGTTCAGAATATTTCTTACAGTGTTTTGTGTGATTACAACAGAAAACTGAGTTGATGAACAAAGTAGAATATGCACAAATATTAAGTTCACTCTAATGAAAGCACATGAGAGATCTGTCATGATATACAAAGTTCATAATCACAATTAAAATAGTAAATGGAAGGAAAAATGAGTTTAAATTTTACAGTTAAATATTTACAGAAGATTATACAAAGTTTGTAAGAAATGATTAAATAAATGAAGTTTGAAAAGCTCTTAGAAATATACACTGAAGAGAAATGAGAATTAGAAATAGTATATTTCAGAATATTAAAAACCTGTAGAATACTACACATTACTATAAAAAATAAATCTAGTTGCAATATAATGAAATCTCAAAACATAGAAATAAGCATACCATCCAAATAATTCATGCAAAGTTCCTTTAGAGACTTAAAAAAATAGTTAAGAGCTATGAATTTCATTATAAGTACTAGTTAATAAGGAAAACTAAAACAGAAAACAAATTCAGAGATTTAAAGTGAAAAAACTTAGATCCAAAATTTGATAATTTTTTTCTATTACTTAAATATACAGACAAGTGAAATATATTTTGAATAAGTGTAGAACTGAATATTTTTAAAGAAAAAGGGTTGGAGGATCATGGTGATTAACAGCAGAACTTTGATGGGGAATATTTTATGTTCTCAGTGAAAACTGAAGAATTCCCAAGGCAAGAAGATATTCATAAAGATTTCCACAGAAATAAATTAATAAACACATATATCATAAAATATAATTGCCACTTAATATTTATTGCAAACATACAGGTAAGATTACACATGAAAGAGATGACTGTGTAAGAAAAACAAAAAATAAAGCTAACATTTTTATTTTGTTCTCACTAGTATAGGCAGGTATGAAATTAGTTTTAAAGGAAAATAGAAAGTGAAATTAGGAAAGTTAAAATTGTATTAATGCTTAACACAAAAGATGTAAAAATATGCAACTTTCAAATTTGGTAGTAAAATGGATTTTGAAAAACAAGAACTAAATAAAATTATTAAAAAAAGAAATAATGGGAAAATGTAAAAAGAATGAGAACAAAGATCAATAACATTGAAAACTGTTCTGATTATTGAAAATCCTTTTCTCTAAAAATCATATTTCACAGAATAAAAATATTAGAAGTTACAGAAAAATAGAAAATATGGTATGAGAATGTGCAACAAATACATTAAAATATTCTATGAATGTTAATAGATGAATATATAAAGGTAATCAATGTTACAAAATGCACAAAATATTTCATCTATGTAAATTAATGCCATGTAATCTAACAAAATAATAAGGCTGGTTGCAAAACTAAAAATTTATTCTCTAATACTAGAAAAACACATTCTAGAATTTGTGTTTAAAAATTAGAAAGTGTGTTGGGCAGTATTAAAGGAGTTTTAATATTAATGTTGTATATAGGTTATTGAGTATTAACATCAATGTTGTATAGTTTACTCTGAATACAAGGTTAAAAAGTTTCCATTTTTCTTTGCAGCAGCAGTGAGATATTTTTACTTTAGTTTCTTCTTTAAACAGGTGCAGAAGACAAAATAATCAAAACTTTAAAACAATGTAAAATGATATGACAAGTTGATGGCATAAATTTTTTCCTCACTCTTTGGAAAGCTAATTACCAAATCACTTGAGAAGCAACACTCTTAATTATATAGGTCACTCATAGCTGAATCTATAGTTTCTATGTTAAACTGTCTGAAAGAAGTAGAGATACATCACACAATGAATGTGTAAGGACCGAGATTTCAAGACAGGTAACTCTAGGATCAAATGAGGTTGAAAGAAGCAAATTAAACACAGTGGGAGCAAGGCAGGCATGTATCACATAGATAGAAAAACTAGATGTAACTAGATTACCAGACCACAGTGATATTTATGCTATGGGGATAATGGAGATTTAGTAAGTGATATGTTTGTGTTAGTATATCTGAGATATATCTTTGAAATTAGTTATTTATGTTTGCTATAATTGTACTGAGACATATATTTAGCAGACAAATCTACTTAGGGTACAAACTTGGTGATGATAGTTTTGAATCCAGGAAAATGTCTTTACAAGAGCAAAACAGAATATAATTTCAAGAAAGGTATATATTTCTGTTAACTTCGTGTCTTGATTTATATTCAGCAGGTAGTATGATTTTAGAAATACAAACTCCTCAAAATGAATATTTTAAATAATTTTTAGAATGTATGAGTACATTAATAGATGAAAAATGTACAAGAAAAATAAAGGAGGGAGGGAAGGAAAGAAGGAAGGAAGGAAGGAAGGAGGGGAAGAAAACAAAAGAGAATGAAAGAAGTAAAGTTAGGATAAAATTTCCAGTGACAGTTACAGATCTCTAACCAAAGAGCACAAGAGACCCAGTATAATGTGTATTTTCCTCAGGAAAAAAAGCTATCAAGGATTCTGCATGAGCTCCTACAAGCAGAAGCCATGCAAATTTCTCCCAGGGTTTCCCTTCCAGAATAGCTCTTCCCTCTTTGAGTTTGAGATGAAATGATGTTTCTACAGTTTCTACATCAATTAGTGCACAGGAGCACGGGAACTTGAATTGAAACTTGGCAGTAATGATGCAAAGAGGTAGGGAGATATAGGAAAGGTTTTTTTCCTGGCAAGCACATGAGTCTTCCTAGGAAGATCAAAATCCTAAGAAACAGAACCCAAGGGTCATCTTTTGTTAAGCACACTGAGCACTCGCTCTCTTATCTGTTTGATCCTCACACCATAGATGATGGGATTAAGCACAGGCGGGATAACCAGATAGAGGTTTGCAACAAGAATGTGGATGTAGTGCGGAATGCTGTGTCCAAATCGATGGGTGAGGAAGGAGAAGACTGATGGGATGTAGAAAACGCAGAGAACTGCGACGTGAGAGCCACACGTGCTGAGGGCTTTCCCCCGTGCGTCCTGAGACGGGAGGCGGAAGACAGCACGCAGGATGTACACATAGGAGATGCCAATAAGGACAAGATTCAGAAGGAACAGTGAGACCACAAAGAGTCCATAGATAGCATTGATACGAATATTTCCACAGGATAGCTTTGCAATGCCCATGTGCTCGCAGTAGGAATGGGCTATGGTGCGAGCGTGGCAAAAGGGTAGCCGGTAGATGAGATAGATCAAGGGAAGTAAGAACAGTGCTGGACGAATTAGAATCCAGAATCCAATGCCCACCAGCACCCGAGATGTCAATACGGTCATGTAGTGTAGTGGAGCACAGATGGCCACATACCGGTCAAAGGCCATGGCCATCAGGACTTCAGCCTCCATGCCAGTGAGGGCGTGGATCAAAAACATCTGAGCCACACAAGCTCCAAAGCTAATTTCATGAGCATCAAACCAGAAGATACCCAGCATGCGGGGCACAGAGGTGCTACAAAGGGCCAAATCAACTGTTGAGAGAATGGTCAGAAAGTAGAACATGGGCTCTCGGAGGGCCTGCTCTGTCTTGATGACTATCAGAATCGTGGCATTCCCCATTAAAGCCACAAGGTAAATGGAACAGAAAGGCAGAGAGAGCCAGCCGTGGATCTTTTCCAGACCTGGAATTCCAACAAGGAAAAATGTGGCTGGGTGAAATATGCTATTGTTATAGTGGTATAACATTCTGTGGTAATTAGAGGAAATTCTTCCTCCTGGGGTTGGAAGGTGGAGGATGTGTGAGAGAAAGAGGCAGAGAGAGAGAGAAAGAGAGAGAGAGAGAGAGAGAGAGTGATCAGAGGAGGAAGAGGTGGTGTATAAGTTCGTAAGTTGCTAGTTGTAAGTTTCAGCAGTGTTGGAGTCACATTACTATAAAAATAAGTCTCTTAATGAAGCCCATCACTGAATCATCCTCCTATTCATTTGAATTGTTCATGGCATAATCGCATTCTGAGTTTTCAGTCTTCGTGCTGATAGTCTTCTAATCTTGAAATGGAGCTTTGCAGCCAAGTCAATGCACACTTCTAATCTTTCAACCTTCCCATTATTTTTGGAAGACAATGGAATGTGATTAAAACTGGGAATCCAGTCTTTGGTAAGAAGCTCTGTAAACATTAACATAGTTCATAGAGGAAAGTGAATAGACTAGGAAGGAAGTTTAAAATGCCTTTAAGTAATTCATAATTAAAATACCTTACAAACCCCAGGATATAGGCATCCCCAGAGTCAGATATTTAAATTCTTCTAAGTCCTCACTGACTGATACAGAGATCCATTTATAAAAACTGGCCTGAGGTCATTAACTTCTCCTAACAGTAAAGCATAAAATGAGCCGCATAGCCATATGTCCCCAGGCAAGCTCTGGTTCCTTGAGAATCCTGCTTTGGGGAGGAAATAGTTGTTTGTGCTGTACCAGCTGCACAGAGCATCAGCTAGGAAGCAGTGAGAGGAGCTACTGACACTGCATACTCTGTCCACCATCCACATCACACCAGACACTCTCAGAACCTATACTAATCTCACCTAATCCTGGAGGTCCCCACTTACATGTTCATTTCTCTCATCATTCAAGACCCTGGACTGGAGAGAGTAAAATCCTGACAGCCTCCGACTGTGTTGGTTTGCTAGGAGGTATCTTTTGTGGTTCTGTGGAATCGCAGTGCTTTCCACAGTGCTGTGCAATCGCATTGCTGAAGGAGCAGAGAATGATAATTGAGTTTCACTTTCAAAGGGCTTCAAATGAACCTCACCACTTAGAATGATACAAAGAGAATTTTCCTACAGACTAGAGCACAGACGTTGCCAAAGGAAAGCCTAGAGCCTTGCATTCATCCTTGCTGGTAGCTGCAATTTCTAACCATACTTCTAACTATCTTGGTTTTTTTCCCATAAGAAAACATATTAAGGTGACAAAATAAATAAATTTCCCATATTTGTTAATCCATTCCAGCACAGGTAACAAAAACATTGCAAAGCCTTACTTGTTTCCACAAAAACATAGAAACTTTGGCCAATTAAAATGTTGTCTGGCAGAAAGACAATGATAAAACTGGTGGTGTAGTGTCTCTGTCCTTTACTTTGGGGCTAAACCTAGGAGCCTGTCTCTATATTACGTGTCTACCAGCCTCATTAATTCCTACTCCCATAGAAACTGAATTCATCTCATGGAATTAGTAAGATTTTAAGCCTTAATCTCCATGAGAAGCATTACATATAACATTTAACTAACATACATGAATTATTTATGTTACTTATTTAGGAATAATTGCTTATTCATAAATATTACTTATTTATAAGTAATAAATAGTTACTAAATAAATAATAAATTACTAAATAAATAATAAATTACTAAATAAATAATAAATAAATAATTACTTATTTATGAATACTACATCCCCTCTACTTGTATGTTTTGAGATTTGGTAGAAAAGGTGTTTTGATTTAATGCTTATCTCTCTTCCTGCTGGACTTATGTTGGCTACACAGTGCAGACCTCAGCCTGTGTGCCCGTGCTTCTCTCCATGGACAGCTACACCACTCACCAAGAGTCACTGTCGCCTCACCTCAGTCTTCCACAGAGCACCGAGGAGCACCATATTTGCTCTCCTTCACAGATAGCAGTGGAAAAGAAACTTTGTGGTAGGTTGCTACCACCTGAGGCCCCTTTTCTAATCTTGGCTTTAGACAGAGGCTGGAGTCTGAGTCCCCAGAGACTACTCACAACCTCCGGATCTGCTCCAGCAAAAAAAAAAAAGAAAGAAAAGAAGAAAACTGGGAACTCAATCAAACTAAGCTGTAAGGATGTACAGAGGAAATACAAAAAGTGAAGATTACATGCGTAATTATTGTTCACTCTGACAATATATAGAAAAAAATATTTAAGCAGATGGATCTTTTGCAGAAGCGGGGAGACCAAGAGCTGGAGGGAGTGGGGAGTGAGGAGGAGAAGGAAATGAAAGAGTTAAGATGTGGTATCCACATGAACCAGTTCCCCAGAAGGAATACAATCATTATGTACTGCAAAGGTGTGCTAATAAAAATTGGAAGAAACTAAAACTATGGGTTAAAAGACATAATTCCTTCTCCACATGAATGTGATTCTGTGACACTTCTATGCCTGCAAGAAACCAGAATTTGGAGGCAGATTTATTAATGTTAACGGACCTGACCTTGAATCATTCCCAAAGTGTCAGGTCCACATCTCCAATAGTCTTGAGCTTATGCGGGGTTTGCAAGCAGGAAGTGCAGAAGCAGAGTATTTGGCAGTTATTGATTAGTTATATTTTGTATCCTTATTACTGATATACCTAAGGGAAAATTATATCATATATGGATGTTCAAACTATGGGCAAGCTCAGAGTTACAGGAAACAGTTCATTGAGGTAACATGGTTTCGGGACAGGGTTGGTTAGATAAGGGAAGTAAACACTTGATGTTGGGTAAAACAAATCTGCTTGGGTCAGTAGCTAGTTGCAGACTGGCATAGGACCTCAGAAATAAAAATTTAACCTTTTCCTCTTCAATGCACTTATTGAAATAATTCTTTTTAAGTATACGTTTTCACAGTGGTTATAATCTTTGTCATTTTGCTGCGTCTTCTTCTCCTGTTCTCCCACCCCCTCTTCTGGGGAAAGAAGTTTTAAAAGCTCTAAATAAATGAAGAGCTACTTTATACCTCTAAATTAAAATTTCAGAGTAAGGATGTATTTCCTCACAATGGGTTCTATAGATTTAACACCATTTTGTCAAAATCCCAGCAAGTTGCTTTGTGGATCTCAGCAAAATGATTCTAAGCTTTATAGAGAACAGCAGAAGATTCAGAAGGACTAAGAAAAAGTTGATTATGTTGGAGTACTGTCTTAGTTACCTTTCTCATTTATGAGACAAAATACCAACACCCAAAGTTAAAGGGGGAAAGGATTTAGCTCACAGTTTGTATAGCTTTCATACTATAATCGGCTGGCCCCACAGAAGGGTGGCTTGGAAAAGGGATATTTCAAAGGAGAACTGGTTCATGGTAAGGAGAAGATAGCAAAACCAAGCAAGCAAAGGACCATAACAACATCTTTCTGCCCCTTTTATCTTATCGAGGCTACTCAGGGTGGAGAGCACTCACACCCTTAATTCTACTGCCATTGAGGCTAGCATTGCACTTTGAACCACTTCCAGTGTCACACACTCTAATTCCAGCTACCTCTGAGAAAACTCCGCCTGTGACTGCATGAGGCTTTGTGGGGACCTCCATACACAAGTTATAACAAGTACTGATGTCACCCATTTAATACTTGCAATGAAGTTGCAATAATTAAAACAATGAGGCATTGATAGAACAATAGATAACACAATAGAACAGAACAGATTGCTCAGAAATACATAAAAGTGTAATCACCTAATCTTTTTAAGTCTCTTCCTATAGTGTTTCTGTATCTTCATTTTATTTCATGTTATTTTTATTAGTACATGAAAGGAGCAAAAACAACTCCATGTAGAAAGAATAAATTTATCAACAAATGGCACTGGAGAAACTGGAAAAGCATATGTGCAAAACAGAAGGACACAGAACTTACTTTTCATTAAATTTAAAACAAAAAAATTGGTAAACCAAAAAATTAAAACCTAAAAGCAAAACAAAATACTATAAAAGGTAACGTAGGAGAAAAATTTTGTGACCTCGAGTTTGGCAAGTTAAAGAGCACAGTTCATGAAAGACTAAACAGATATTTTCAACATTTTTAAAATTAAAATCTTCTGTTCTGTAAGACATTGTTAAAAGAATGAAAAAACAAGCCACAATATAGGAGAAACTTTCCCCAGTTTACACAAATGACAAATTATTTTTATCCAGAACACAATTCTGATAATGCTGTATATTTCAGATATGCACAATTCTGGACATGGTGGATGATGAGAATGTGGGTTCTCGTTTGTGGAGCAGGAAATGCAGGTAAGAGAGGATAGTAGAATAGCTGCGTACTATAATATGAACCGTCAATTGAAGTTCATATTTTGCCAAGTACATACAGAAATATTTATAGTTACAGGTTCATGAAAATGTTGTTACACACACATATATTTTGTCTGGTGAGAAAGGCCAGTAGCAGAAAAAGCCTATTAGAAAGCAGTAAATAAGCATTCATAACTTGTTTTCTAACACTGTTTTTATTTTTTGTTCTTTATTTTATTTTCAAAGTATTTATTAGTATACATTTCTGATACATAGTATTTCCATTGGTCTTTGGGGATTTGTAATACAGAGCACAAGGGGCAGGGAGAGCTAAGGGGAACCATGGCTTCTCAGACAGATGACTGATTCAAGGAGTCTGATGGGAAATACACAAGATGATCCTTCAGCACATCAGCACCAAGGAGGCAAGGCCATCCTGAAATAAAGAAACTAACAAACAATGAACAAATAATATCTTATATTGATGGAGGTATTAACTAAACATATTCCTTTTGGTCACAACAATTTGAGAAAAAGAAATACAATTTATCTTATTAGGAAAAATTTAACATAAATGTTCATAAGGCAATAGTAAGAAATAAATTGGAAAAGGGACAAATATAATATTCACAAGAAACTTAAATGGATTTGTATATACTCTGATCTTAATGCATGGAGACATGAGTTCCCACTCTCTTAGTATTAACTGTATATTTTGACTTTCTTTCAGAACTTGAGCATGGAAGTTGTCTTTTCAATAACTTTATCCATTCGTTCTTTTTGTGGTTGTTATGCTGAGGTCAAACATAGGGTCTCTTAACATAGTGGAAAAATGTTGTATTAGTATACTATATACTAGCTGCTTGGAAAGAGAGGGGTTTTTTTTTTGAAGAAGAAGAATATTAATTTCATAATAGGGAATCAGGATGAACGTTACTCTAGTTACATAATCCAGGCACATATCAAATTGATAATCACTGTGCTGCACATCTGCTGTCTTCTTTCTCTCCAAAACAGATAAGCTAGTGTAATCATGAGATAAGCAACAAATCTCAGTGGAGTGATGTGCTATAAAGCTCCTCACTGATCTCCTTAAAAACTTCCAAGAATTCAAAAGTGGTAAAAGTCTAAGAATCTTTTATCATTCAGAGGAATGTAAGAAGCTGGGATTGGTGGCACACACCTGTAATGTCAGCAGTCTCAGCACTCTGGGAAACGGAGGCACGAAGGTGTCAAGCTGCAGCCCAGCCTGGGCAATTTGTTTACTTGGCAAGCACCTGTCTCAGAGTAAAATGAGGCTGGAGAAGGTCTTTGATTAAAATCCAGAATTAAATAACAAATACGAAGATGACTATATCATACAGCATCCAGTGCCAATTCCCTACTATCTTCTCTATAACTTGGTATTTTCTGTATTATTTCTGTGTTATCCGGGGTTCTTTTGTCTTAAAATTAAAATAAAAAAAAAAGAAATCCAGAATTACAAAAAAAGTTTAAGGGCAACCATGTGATATGCTTCCTGGACCAGATTCTGGGGAAGTTAGTAAATCAATAGGCAGGTACTGACACCTGAAAAAAATATAATTTATAATTTTGTTTCGAGGAGTATCAATATGGTTTCATGATTTTAACAAATATTCCACACTAACAGAAAAAAAATGCATAGAGTATCCTAACACAAACAGTTCCTCAGGAAAGCATAGGTGTTCTGAGCAAAGCATCTGTCTCTTCTTTAGTGGCTCCAGAACAAGATAGGGTATTTTTTGCCTTCAGCATCCTAGACTCTACCCTTCACTGTGCTGTGTCATCACCTGATTTCTGTTTTTAATTACTGTTACATGTCCACCCCTCTTGACAAGGGCATTTCCATAGGACCACAAACTGTAGAGAGGAAAATATAACCATAGAGAGGAAACCTGAGGTCAAAGTTAATTCTTCTCTTCAAGGACAGGAAGTAGCCATGACAGAAAAGACTCCAAGATTGGGAAGTAATTGAGAAGTATCCTAAAGATCCTCTGATGGAGAAAAACAATGGGCTTAGTAATTGAGAAGGATGGAAAAGAATAATCTGTGTTCTGAGAAACTAGACGAAGTAGCTGCTAACTGTTCAACGCTAGGAAAACAACATTAGGGTATATTCTGCCACCATACAACCGGAATAATGGTATTCAACTTGTTAACCTAATGTGAACAGGGAAATAAATATATAATTTACTAATCAAGAGGGGAACATATAAAGCAGTTTTAAACAATGAAATATTTGGAGTGCATATCCAGTTGATCCATGACACTCAAAGCTTTCACCAGCCATTTGATAGGTGAGCTTTGTACTTTCTTCCTTCAGCAAGAGTTCTTACTCTTAAGTGCCCACAAAACAGCCTCTGACCAACCCAGAGCTGTTATACTCAGGAGAAAAGATGAAGATATGGTACGACTCAATAAGATGTAGCCCCAATATCCTCACTATGTCGCAAAAAAGTAAGTTCTCCCAAAGTACAGTTGCGAAGCACATACGTGTTCATTCAGAAACTATGCAGGTAATAAATGACAGTAGAGAATGTGTTTTGTAAATCTCCTCCGCTTTGATTAAAATACAATGTTATCATCTTGTCCCACTAATACTCTTCTCCATTCACAACTGAAGTAATTTATCTCTTTTATATTATTTGTTGTTTCTCTGGATTCATTCCTTTTTTCTTCTTTTTATCTTAACTCATACAGTAAATAATCAAATTATTTTCATCTACAACGTACATTACCTCTCAGATCCATCATTTCATTTCTATTCTCTTCAATGTCAAGTCATCAAGTCATTTTCAATAAAATTTTGACAAAGAAAAATGACTTCATGGTGGTTTTAGGGCTGCTATAGCTACCGCATACAAAATGCAGTTTTTATCAAATTTAGCGTACATGGAATTTCTGCTTTTCTAAACTTTGGTATTATGGTATTACCTTCTTAAAAATGCTTAATGTCTGTGCATTATTTTATAAAGTTTTCCTAAATATTACAACAGATTTCTATTTCATTTGAATTACTGACTAAAATATAAAATACATATCATCAAAGCAATCAAGCCTTGTTGAATAATGTTTTCAAGAAACTTCACATTGCAGTTCCACTGTGTGCAAATGTCTGCGTTGTCCACTAGAATACTAACATTTCAGAGGAATCAAGCCCTGAAGAAATATACAATATGGTGGCAGTGAGTAAAATATATGGTGAATACTTAGAAACCCATTACAGTAAAAGTTGCATGGACTAGAGAATAAGTGTGTATGAGGTTAGAGAGAGTGTTTTAAAGATTGTGAGGGGGATAAATGACAATATGACTTCTACTGTAGTGAATATTTTTATTTAATCATTCTCCATTGTGAATGATTACCCCTTACTGGTAAAGTATTTATGAAAATTTCTATCAGATAGCAGCATTGCAGTGTGTTCTCATTCATCCTGTAAATTCTGACTCTTCCCCAAATCAGAATTACTATGAAAGATAAATGTTTTCATAGAATTCAGGAAATCGGAGCAGCCACCATAGCACCATTAAAAACACTCATGGAAGAAATCTCCAGAGCTTTTTGAGAAGGTGGCCAGAAGGGTAGGATGTTGTTCCTATACAGTGTATCTTAGTTTTGTTTAGTTAAATAAACAAGAGCACTTTTCCCTAGGAGAGAAAAAGAATGATGTGATAAACATGTTCAAAGTGAAGGGGACTATTTTGAAGAGGAGTCACGGTAAGGTGATTTTCATTGCAATAAAGATTTTAAAATTTAAATAACCATCATATTTATTGACTATGCCTCCAAATTTAACATTTCACTTTCCATACCATTTTTTAAACAGCATTCATTAACATTGGTAATGTAAGCCTAGAAAACTTTTGATTTTAGGCAATGCTTCTTAACCCAAAGAATGTTTGGCCACACAATGCCAAGAAACTTTGTGGATATATTCCAGACATCAATTACATAGGTGCTTAGGATGTCTGTAAACATCGCATAACATGACAGAAAGCCATCACAATAAGGGCTTAGCTAGTCCAGTGGGGATACTGTCAATATTGAAAAACACTATTTCAAAGAGGAAACTATTCTAAAAATCAAAATTCTCTGTGTAAGTCTCATTGCAATGTGAAGGCACAGTGCAAGAACTTTAGACCTGTGGGGGCGCAAAGCATGAGCTGCAGGTCCAGGCATCTTTATCTTTGAGCCCCAGTTCTGGCTTTTATTAACTCTGAAACCCAAAGTAATAGGTGGACATTTTTGTCTTTTTATCTTTTTTATGAAATTAGTTCATAATAATGTTGCCTGGGTAGTAATCTCTCATAAATACTCAACTAATTAGTATATGTAAAACTGTGAGACTTCATTAAATACTGAGTAAGAGATAATAAAAATTGACTCCTATTCCTTCAATGCCAAGTTGTTATTATTTACTATTAGTGTTCTCCCAAGCTGTCAATTCCATAACTCTATATTTGGTATCCTGAACTGAAACATCTTTCTAAGATCTTAACAATTATTTTAAACAGTTTATCTATCATCTGTCTATCTATCTATCGTCTGTCTATATTATATAGGCATTCAGTTAAATAATCAGAAGGACAGTTTCTATGGGTCCAAACTCATGAACCTCAGAGAGTCTTGATCGAGTTTGATTGTGATGTATATTTCTTTAAATAAAGAAAACGCTTCTCTTCTTAAGTGTGTATCACATTTACGAAAATTAACTCACATGCTTATTTATTATGTTTATACTCTAAAGTGTGTATTACATTGAATAGGTTGGGTTTTGGAGAATTTGGAGAATTTTGCATCTTAGTCATGAAAGAATAATATATATTTGCCTGTTAAACAGTAAAGTAAAGCAGAGAAAGAGCAAAACCACAGACACTGAGTCTGATGATATTTTGCAAACTGTGTTCAACTCCACCTATCATACTGAAACAGGTGAAATAATTGTTCATTCTCTCTTCTCAAAGACTGATCACTGCTTTCCTACTACCAGTTCTCCAGGACAGCATCATTGTCCAAAATCTTACTCAGTACCATTAATTTTGCAAATATTTGCCATACAGTTCCCAATGACATTGTCTTTCTTAATTAAAACTTTTATAGACCTGGCTGATGGGGCAAATAAGGGAATGCCACATTTTGCAATGAGGATTTTTCTCTTAAAGACAACTAAATACATAAAGAGAGTATGATATTTCTTTTCTATTTTAATATCATCCAGACTTAAGAATATCTTTTTATTCCGACTACAAACAATTTAGGAAAATGCAGCAGTGCGCATGTGTGAGTGAAAGAGGGACATAGGAAGCTCTCAACTGTACAGTGCGATGTGTTCATAGAAACACAGATTCCTACTGGGCCTCAGAGTCCATGAGCAGAATGCGTAAGAGGTGCTGGATAACAGAGAGTGGCATGGTTTAGCATGGGGAAGTTAATACAAAGTGAAAATTATGTCTCAAAAACTTTGAATTTTGTATCCTAAAACTGAGCATGTCCTAACGCATTAGCTGTAAAAATCCTCCTTTTCTGGGAAACTTGTACAACACAGAGCACAAGGCTTAATGTACCAGAGTGGAGAAGCCAAGACTTCTTTTCTAAGGTAATTTACTTGAGCAATATCTAGCTTTTAGTCCCACACTCTTTTGTAAATTTTACAGTGAAATATCAAGGAAAAAGATTTTTAAAAACCCAGAAAAGTAGAACAGAAAATAATTGGCATGCAAGTTGTAATCAAAACGTTTTAACGTATGGTTGAGTTTAAGGAGAGAAGAGAATAAGACAGATCAATATTTAAGACACAGAAAACCAGAAGTATTTGTCCCAAATTAGTGTATTGTAAACCAAGAGAAATTTGTGTTTTTCTTGATACTCTTATTTAAAAATTACAGAAGGAAGGAGAGCCTACCAAAGGACACTATTCTTAATGAATCATCTGAAACATTTAACTAAAGAATGACAGAAAATTTAGACATGTATTTTTTAAAAATGTAAAGAAAGAGGTCATGACTTCAAGATTTTTAGTGGCAATCATGATGTGTTCTCCAAACTGGGATGAGGGCATCAAAGAAAATAAATAAAAACAATTATAAAATCAAAACAAAAAAATAATATTAAGAAAACAAAACAAAACAAAACTGGAAATAGAAACCAAAATTTAAAGCCTAAATGTATACAGGCATAAAAATTACAGAATAAAAAAGTAGTTAAAGATTTGCAAGAATTCTACACTTAAAATTTCAAAGATGGCTGAGAGAAATTCAAGATCAACCAATTCAAGCAAGGGCTCCTCTATGTGAATTAGAATATTTATTTTAATACAGTTGTTCACTCCAAATTGTCTCATACATTAAGCTTAAGATTTTGTAGAAACTGAAGACTTCATATAAATTTTAATGTAGACATATGAATATCAAAACTGATCACAGCTATTTGAACTAAAATAGCTCTAAACCTGTTGGGCTGACACTACCCTATAACAAAGTTTCACATGAAACTGTAGCAATTCAAGAAAATATGGGATTAAGGGAAAGGTACAAAAATATTGTCCAGTGGAACTGAGCAAAAAGACCCCAAACGGCCTCAGACGGATACATTTCTCTGTATGAGAAAGGCAGCCGTGAGGTGCAGGGGAGAGGCTTTATCCAGTAAATGAGTGAGTGAAGCATCCAGTTATATCAGATGTGTTCCTCGATCATCCATATAAATACATCCCGCACAGATTCTACATCCAAATATAAAAAGTGAGGCCCTCAAACTTTCAAAAATTTCACAGCATAGAGTCATTGATTATGTTAGCAAATGTGGCAGTTACCTAATTATTGGCCCTTAGCTGCAAACAAAGTCTTCATTGTCTTCTATGCAAGAATGCGATCAGGCCATTTAGACTGGCCTTGAGCTCATTTTGTAGCCCAGGTGGTCTCAAACTAGCAAGGATGCTACCAAGTCCAGCCATTTTTGCTTTTGTTTTTGTTTTGTACATTTTGTTGATTTTTTTTTCCTTTTTCATTTCTTAAAAAAGAGTAAATAAATTAAATGCCAACAATGTAGCTGGACTACGATGTGGTGTAAGCTCAAACAAGGCCATTCTTTAAAAAAAAATGTGGAAAACAGATTGGGTTTGTGAACTAAAAACAAACAACAGCCAAAGGAAATTATGGCTGGAGAGGGGGCCTAGGAAAATATCATGGGTGTGCCACAAAAGGCGGTGCCTACCCTATTTCAGCAAAAGCTAGAAAACAGCTTCTTGAGGGCATATGAACCTATCAGCCCTGCCACTCTGCAGTTAGGAAAGTGTAGCGAGGGAGAGCTCATCCAGAAACCTTCAGCATCCCAGCCTGTGCACCTGCAGGCCCAGCAGGGGTTGCACGTTTGGGTGGGCTGCGCAGGAAGTGCTTGGCACAGAGATCCAGGCTTCCCCCATGGGCTATCAGGGATGGTTGATTAGTGACCTATTTACTTCTAGAGTTTTGGTTCTCCAAAGGGACATTTTTTACTTGTACGAGTAGCATGATATTTATCTTGGCCAGTAGAGGATGCTGTGGGTACACTTACAGGAGACCCTCCAAGTGTTTGAATTTTCTTGTTTTTACCCTGCAGGTAGCAGAAGCAAGTTGTGGGAGATATTCAGTGATGCTCATCCCATCAAATTTCAGCAGTGTTCCAGCAGAACTTTACTGCAGTTATTTGACTAGTTAACTTCACAGCCATTGCTTACCTCTAACCCAAAGACATGTTTCCAGCTTATTAGCTTGAGCCACGATCTCCTGTTCACCTGTACTTCAAAAACATTTCAGCTTCTTTCATTCCTAACTTTCTGTGCCTGCCAACATCAGCACATCTGCATCTTGGAGGAGTACTTCTTGATTTTTAGCTCTCAAAGAGGATTTGAGTTGCCAGCTTTGGCCCACCTCTTCCACATAGGGCTTTTCTTTCCTGGCCAAGGCAACTGAATGTACTATTTTGGGATCCAGTGGACTAAAAGGATACATTCCCCAGTAAATTCTCAACTTTTGGCTTGAGGAGGACCTTGCCTTCTTCCAAATTTACTTCTTCCTTAAATATTCTCCCAAAACTCTACTGTATATATACATTTTTACCCATTCTTAAAGTTAATTCCTTGGGAAAGTTATATATAGGTTTATGCAGGTATTGATGAACCCTATTGAAATTACTGCATGAATGTTGTCTTCTATATGGTACCTGAATACCATGATAGGCAAATCTTTCTCTAAAAACCCTAAAAATATTTTTAAAAGAGCTAGATTTACTTTAAAGTTTGAAACTTTTCTGACTGTCAAAGATAGCACAAGAAGAGTACATACCCAATAAAAATATCAAAGCACAAAATTAAAAATTTTTTTTCAAACCAATCGTGTTCATTCCGTTTACCTACTGGTCCAACCTACTCACCTACTGGTTGGACCTGATTAAGATTTAGAAAATTAAACAGAAAGGGCATCTTCTCTTGAATTTCTGTTCCATCTGTCTGCAGTAGGGTGTCCTTAAGAATGTTTATTTTTCCCTTCCTGTTTTTCAAGGGATTTCTGGGAGTTCTTACTACAGATATCTCTGAGAAATACACTTAGAGGTAAATTTTATTGCATACTATGTTTAAAATAAAGAATCTTGGCAATAAATATTTAGAAAGAAGAATGGAATTAGGTAAGGTTGGCCAGAAGGAGAATTTGAACTGCAGATCAGGTCTGATGAAAGTCTTGCCCAACACCTCAGGAACCCAGAAACTAACATTACCCAGACAAAGTTGTCTGCATTGGGCTGAAAGCATGAGGCTTCTGCAGCCTTTCTAAACCATTTGTTGCTGGATGGACCCTGATTTGGAAAAGGCACATTTCTCTAGGTGAAGCTATCATTGAAGTCATTAATGGTACAAGGGAAGGAGCACTCTGAGCTACAAAGACTACAATCCCTTCCTTGAGGCAGGAACTGCCTCAGGTGCATTTCCAGGCTCACCACCACCCATGCCAGAGCACTTTCTGTTTCAGGAAAGTGTTCACTGGGGAAACTAAACAAGGTTCCTTAACACCACCTCCCAAATCGGAATTTGCAGAAAATCCCTAGACGAATCTGCTTAGTCTTCACACTGTAGACAACAGGGTTAAGCACCGGGGGCAGAAGCAGGTAGATGTCAGCCATGAGGACATGGATTGTTGGAGGCAAATGTTTCCCAAAGCGATGCACCATTGACACCCCAATGACCGGGACAAAGAAGATGAGCACCAAGCAGATATGAGATCCACATGTGTTGAGAGCTTTCAGCCGCTCTTTCTGCAAGGCAATACCAAGCACAGCATTGAGAATCAGAGCATAGGAGAGAAGTATGAAGACCAAGTCCACACCTAGAGTGACAATAACTACACACAGGCCATCAATGCTGTTGATTTTGGCATTCGAACAGGATAACTTCAGAACATCTTGGTGCAAGCAGAAGGCATGGGACAGGACATTGGAACGGCAGTAGTGATAGCTTCTCAGCAGCAAGGGTGTGGGCAGGACAACTCCCACGCTCCGGAGCAAGCAGGCTAAACCAATCTTCCCAATTACCCTGTTGGTGAGGATGGTAGCATAGTGCAGTGGACGACAGATTGCAACAAAACGGTCAAAGGCCATAGCAACCAGCACCGAGGACTCCAGAAAGGTGAACGTGTGGATGAAGAACAGCTGTGCATAACAAGCACTTGCCCGGATTTGCTGCACATCAAACCACAGAACAGCAAGCATTGTGGGAGCTGTGGACATGGACATACCCAGGTCGGTCACTGCCAAGATGGAAAGGAAGTGATACATGGGCTGGTGGAATGATGACTCTTGCCAAATGACTAAGAGGATGGTAATATTACCAGTCACAGCTACCAAATACGCAAGACAGAGTGGGATGGAGAGCCAGCAATGGATGTGCTCCAACCCAGGAAACGCCTTTAGGAAAAATATGGGTTCCATCGTGTCACTGTTGTTCCGGATCAGCATGGCAGCCCTTCCTTCATTCCGCAAACTGTGAAGAATGTTCTTGGTTATTTTCCTTATCCTCCCGCATTATCTCTTGTGAGTACAAGCAAGACATATTTTCTCATAGTTCACAATATGTGTTTCATCTTTTCTCGCGTGAGAAGAGAGGAAGAATCTCATGAATCTAATGTAAGAAATTTGATCCTAAATTAAAGTGCACCAAATCCTGGAACAAAAGTGTGTGTGCCACATAAAAATGGTTAACTGAGAACAAGATGTCTGGATTTTCATTAAAGACATGGAAAACAGCAAGGAATCTTTCAGTATATAACAGACAATATTAACTGTATTCTACACATGGCACTGTATATTAGGTAGCTATTCTTATTCACCCTTCCTGCCTTCAAACTTGTACCATTGTACTGATTTTATGGAAACTTTTCCTTTTTAATCTTCTTGCTTCTTCAACTGTCATCATTCTTTTACGTTTTCTCATTCCCTTTGCTATAGTTCTTACAATCTCTCATACTCTTTCTACAGAACACTGGAAATGAGTCATTGAGGTTCTTAATTGATTTTAATGCAGTTTAAATGCTTTGAGGTTGAGAAAAACATAGCAGGACGGGATTGAGGATAATGAGCACTGCTTGAAACAGTGAATGCTTAAAAAGTCTCAGGTCACACATTCACCTATTCCAATTAATTAAGAAAAAGCTAGTAAGATCCATTTGATTTTCTGACAGCCTTTCCATCCTTTTAGCTACATTTCACAGAAACTATTCTCCATTGACCACCTTATTTTAAAAGTGCTGACAAATATTGGAGCAGGATATCATGATACATCATGCTTTGCAAATATTTCACAAAGGTTAATACTTTTTTTCCCCTCTTGAACAAAGTTTGTATTGTCCTTTTATGTTCTTACTTCTTATAACTATATATTAACACAAAACATGACACAATCAACCTAATATTTATTTGTGATTTGAAATGAAAACTTACCTCAAATATATGCATGACAGCTGTGCACTGTGGTCATTTAATTTGCAGTGAAATAACACATTTTCTAAATAATTCACAGTTGTATTTTTTCTTTTTCTGTCTCAAATTATCTCCACTATATATAGTCGTGTTATGTCTTTAGTCATCTCTGTCTGTCTCATTCTCTTTTTCTCTCTGTGTCTCTCTCTATGTACTTTTAGTTCTTGTTGTCTGTGGTTAATCCATCATTTGAAAAGAATCACCCGGTTACACATGCTGCCATTTTCATGCTCCATGGACCACTGGTCTTGAAACCCTGTGACTCTATGAATAGTGAGGTTTAAATGCTTCCACTATTTCCATGAATAGTTCTCATTTCTCAGGGGTAGAATGTTAGAGATTGGAATCAAACTCTGGTGAATCCCCAGAGATGATGCAACTCTAAACATCCCTTAATCCTAGCTATAGCAAGAGTATGCATCCCTAGCCCATCTTTGCTTCTCAGTCCTTTCAAATGGAACACTTTTCTTTACTCAACTGAGGGTACAAAAGTAAATTCACGATAACTTCTCCGATATGGAGAGGTCCTAAAGGCAGTCTTAATTAGAGACCTGCTAGAGAACCATGATAATGAATCTCAAGGATGGGTCTTCCAGTATAATATGTTTGTCATTTCTCACTAAACAGAATGATTAGTCGTGTTTCTAACAACCATTTTTAAGCAACAGCAAGGTTCAAGGATTTGTACTGAATGTGACTGCCACAGAATTTACTGTGGAGGGCTACACACTAACACATCATTTTCCTTTATATCTTGGCTCTCCTAAATTGTTTTTCTTAACTTGTACACTTTAGAGACAATTTATCACTTGATTCCTAATGTGATCAGTATTGTTTGAAAATGCATAGAAGTGTATACAAGTTGTATTTTTCCTGTTTTAAAAATACATCAATGCCCACTTCACCAATGATTATATTTTCAAACGTTCACTTGTCAAATAAAAGTACTCTTCAGAATTGTGCTTTCCTTCTGACAAATGACCCCAGGCATTTTCCCCACAGAAACACAAACTGAACCCTCTTTCTCTCAATTATAAAAGAAAATGTATAAATCAAGGTAGCACTGTGATTGAATTTTAAAGAAAAGTTGGGATTTTATCTTCAACCATAAAGACACATATGGGGAATTTTATTTGTAATGTATCATGGGAGAAGTAAAACAGGATGTAAGAGTTTGAAATATAAGAATGTGAAATTCAATTAATCAAGGCATTCATATTTCTCAATATTATTTTACATATTTCTATTTACATAAGACATATATTACAATAAGTTTATTCTTAAACATCAGATAATAATTTATGTCACTGGTAACAACCTTACAAAGAACCTTTCTTTAAATCTTAATCAGATATATAAAAGTTAAGTCAATTTATACTAGGTCTTTTCTTTAGAAAAACCACTAAACTTACTTTTATTTCTAATAAGTAATTGTTAGTGCCTTTAGGCCTTATTTTTACTTAATCATACCACAGATAGGGTCACCTTCTTTCTGGTTTATTTCCAAATGTATCTTTTGTTATTGCCTTATCACACTATTTAAATCTCTAGAGAGAAATAGAGGGAAGGTGGTGAAAATTGCTGTCATTTCCCTGCAGGCATCAGGGAACGTTTCTCAACATTTCACTATTAACTATATTTACTAGAAGTTTTTGTAACTACCTTTGTCAGAGAGTTTCATCATCTCCTGTCATCCCCATGATGAGGTTTTCTGTCAGGCGTAGATGCCACATTTTACAAAACTATTATGAGTCCAGTGATATTTATGATTTTATGCACATTATACTTTATGATTCTATTAGTATGAGTAATTCTGTTTGCTGATTTTCAAGCAACATCTTTATTTCCTGCAACAAGCAAGTGAGTCACTTTAGATTTCTTTTTTTAACTGCAGGATTCGCTTTGTTAATATTTTGCTTATGACTTTCACATTAGTATTTATCAATGAGAGTGGCTTGAAATTTTCCTCATTTACCATCTCTTTTTTCTTTTTGTACCTGAGCTTGAACTCAAGACCTTGTGCTTGGAAGGCAGATGCTTGTGCCACTGGGTTATATCCCTGCTATATCACCTTTACCATCTCTTTGAAGTGTTTTGCTTTATAAAATAATACAGAGCTCAAAAATAATTTAAAAAGTATTCTTATCCCATCCTCAAAATTTTACATACGTTTTACATGATTTCTATTAAAAGGTCACTCAAGAGTAGTTGTAATTTTTTTATTTTAAAGAGAAAAAAACAGGATTTCAAAAACTAAACAATAAAATGACACAATTTCAAAACAAGGTGATCAGAGGTTAACAATAGTTGTTATACTACATATTTTTATCTTCAAAGCAGTTGCTTATATCACCAGACATAGGCATGCAAGCTCAATAAAATAACTGAGCATTAGCTGTTCATTTCAACAAGCCAAAAGGAACCAATAGTACAATTATCCCAGCTCTCTTGTGGGTATGTGTGTGTTTGTGTGTGGTTTTGTGTTCCCCTCCTTCTTTTCTCCTTTCCCCCATCCCAGATGTCCCTTCCTTTTAAAAAAAGATAAACACAACAATGAAACAGAGTTTCAAAACAGGCTATTAGGACAGCTTCAGTAGTTGATATACAGTGTATTGTTGTCTTCCTAGTAGTAATTTAGAGTAGAACATAGAGGTAAGATATATTAATTACACAATATTAGCAAAAGAAATTGTTACAGAGCCTAGTTTCCCTTAGTTCTTTAAAAAAGAGTACCTTTTAGTTACAAGTTGGATAGTTGATTATTATGGGTAATTAAATTTCTTATCTTTTTTGTCAGTTTTGAAATCTTTTGTAGAAATTAAAAGTTATATTTTATAAATATTTGCATAATTATATGGATCTTCTATTCTTAAACTATCTTTACCTAAAATGTGTATTGTGGGTATGTAATTTTAGATGTTTTGGCTAAAAGCTGTTCACTAGGTACCTTTATGTCTATGGCCATTTCAGTGCAGCTTTGTTTTCCATTACTCATCTTAGTCTTATGTGAATTCTTTCTTTTATACTTGCTAGTCTCACAGTAGATGAATAGATTTGTTAGTCTGTCAAATAATCAACTGTCAGAGGTTGGGTGCTCCGGTAGCAGGCATTGAGAAAGAGTTTGAAATTCAGGGTTTCTTAGCAATTGAAATTTGTAAGGAAAGAGGGAGGAGGCAGGGTTGGAGGAAGGGAAAAGATGAACTGCCACTCGGGGCTGCAAGGTGTGTGTGTGGGGGGGGGGGTCAAGCGCTGGGGCGTTCTGGTCGACCCTGAGCACTCACACCCTGCTTCACTCTTTCATCTCATACTGGAGCCCTGGAAGAGTATGATCACAGTGCATGGTTCTCTCAGGTCCAGGCAACACTGGAAAGGCAGGCGATATGTACGTAGGTATGTTGTGGCCTGTAACTGAATGGGCCCTCCCCTCTTTACAAGCTTCTCTCTCAGTTACTCTCTGTCATCTTCTCTCTTCTGCCTTTACTCTTGGAGACTCAACATTGTTATTTGATGCAGAACAATTTGCCTTTTCCAGAAGTCCTTCTTAGATTGTATTCCAAAGAACGCTCCAAAGCCTCCCTCAAACTCATGACCTAAGGTTCAAGCCTTTTCCCCCAAGTTCCCATGTTATAAACTTTACTCCACTTCTCTACTTCCACTGATCAGGTCAGCCCAGGCGTATTAGTCTTGCTCCATCTTGTCTAGTCAGTACTTGTATGAGGGCTTCTGACTGTCTCTCAATTATAGGTTTACTTAACAGCCCAGATACAACATGGTAAACTTGAGCAGGGCCTGAATCTGCAGCAATGACCTGGCATTCTCTGGATGAAAATCCGAGTTGTGAACGCATGCCCTGTGCGTGCATTCATGTGCTTCTGTTTGCCATGGAGACATCACTGACTCCAGGTCTTCTCAGTTCCACTGTGCCCACCCTTCACGAGCCACTATGTTCTCCATCAGAAATGTTTCCTGCTAAGATACAAGTCCACTCCTATGGTAGAAGGGTTTGCACTACAGCAAGACAAAGTAGACACTGAATCACTTCTGCCCAGCAGAGTTGTGTGTCAAGACAAACACACTAATTTTCCATGTCTGTACACTCCTCCCTCCCCAAATCTCCCTTTTGCCTGGCTGCATTAGTCACAGTAAAGGCCATACATTCTCAGCCCCTCAGAATAGAGTTATCTTCTGCTACCAAGACAGTTGTGGTTGAGGCTTGGCTGGCAGAGGTCTGAGTCCTAAACTGAGTTTTCCAGCCAAGGAATTCAAAGACTATGGGCCTGACGAGGAGGGCAATAGTCTATGCTCAGAGAGAACTGGAGTAGGAGGGGAGATGATTGCTTTAGTATCTGGGTTTTTAAAATAAAGTGTGAACCCTGGTTTCCATTCTCACAACTTTCTAGTTCAATCCATAGTTTTCCAAATCCCTGCATTCTCAATGTGGGCTTCCTCATAAGAACTCAGAGTGTAGATGATCCTGAGACCAGCAGCAGTGAAGCCATATGGGAGTCTGTGAGAATTACAGAACATTAAGCTCATGCAAGTCTTACAGAGTCAGAATATGTACTTTAATCAATATTTCAGAGGATTTGTATGTGTGTTACATTTTGAGAAATTTTTTATACTTTAGACATGTCCCCGTAACCTGCAGGTGAATTACTAATAAGTTACACATTACTTGGAGTTCTGACTGGCTGCTCTGGGTCCATAATAAAAGCAATTTTTTAAGAAATGTCATTTTGCTCTTACACTTTGATATGTCTCAGCATTTGATATATCCAATAACTGAGAACAGAACAGAAAAGTAACATTCAGAGTGGGGAACCTTAGGAGAGTTAGCCACAGGACTCAAGAATTAGCTGCAAGGAAAGAGTGTGGACAGACCATTTCATATTACCATATATAACCAGTATGACTATGAACATTTTATATCATAAACATGAACTAAGCATAATGATAACAAAATGAAAATGAGGAAAGGAAATTTAGAGATGGGGGAAGGCAGGGAGGTGGGTGGAAAAGTAAAGGGTGTTAAAAACAGAAACAGGCTGTGTTATGTACATTAAGATACTGTTCAAGATGAACATAAATATGATGTCCTGCAAATTTATCATTAATGCTGTATTTCCAGTGTCAGTTGTGGAGACTGTTAGGTTTGGTGGCTTAGCTATGAGTCTTTGCTCAAGATATGTGATTTTTATGATTAAATCATAAAAGAGAGCATTGAGAGTAACACGATGCAGGTTACACAAAACAGATGAGGTGAGATTGTACTACAGAAGATAAAGAAACAAAAAGGAGTCATATAATAGAATACCACAAAGAAAATAATAATAGTGCCTTCATTATAAAATAGAATAAAAGCTTGTGTTTTCAATCAGAAGAATTATTAGTCTTGAGGATAAGATGGACACTGTCCATTCTTCCCTTTGGAGCCAAGTGTCCCAGGCTTATTAATATTCCCGTCCAATCCTCAAGGAGCATGGGGGCTGCAGCCTGGATGAGTCCTTGCTGATTTCTTTAGAAGCACATTTCCTTTACCAAAAATAGCGTATACCTCCAATTTTGGTGGTAAGTCTAGGCCCATTTGGTTTTGTAAGGTCCCTGCTGCTAGGGTGTCTACATGACCCTGGAATTTGATTAGGCTTAGTGAGATTTTACTGAGTCAAAAAATGGAAACAAAGCTTTTGTAAATAAGGCAGGGAAGAGGTATTGAAGGGAGGAGAGGGGAATGGGTAAAAAGAAGAATTAAGATCTGTCATGTACAGGTACAAATTCCCTATGATGTATGTGATCATTATGTACACCTAAAATCTACCAATAAACTTAACTAATTAAGGGAAAGATTTCTCTGAGGCTCTCCTGTAGGCCCTGTGAGAAGGTTTTTTCAATTTCATTGTGTTGACTGCTTAGTTCTGGGACGGCCATGAGGCAGAGAGATATGGGAGTCTGGAGCTGGGCTTTCCGTCTATTAACTGTGAAGCCCTGGGCTATCTTTTGCCTGTGGAGATAGAGGGAGCTTCGGAACTCTGACCACGTCAGCTGTCAGCAGCAAGGAGCAGTACACTAGGAAAAGACAGGCTGGAGTTGGCCTTGGGGCTGGAGCAGCTGGGCCCCTCTCCAGAGGTCCAGGGGGCTTCTGATTTTTAACGTCCCTTCAGACCAGATGTGGTACACAGACTAGGTAGCGGCTAAGGCTTTCTGCGGCTCAATGTCTCTCTGTGTTATATTTAAAGTCTGATCCACAAGCTCCTGAACTGAATTGGTAGAGGTTTGTCCATGTTTCTGATTGCGCTGAAACAGTTATCAGTAGATGATGTTAATCCCGTTTCTGTTTTTCTTTTTTCTAAATTTTCTAGTCCATTATTAAAGACCATTAAGGAGGTTTAACAAGATCTTTTTAAGGATACTAGTCTATCCTCTAATTTTTGAGCTTGGGTTTTCTATCTGATGTGGCATTCTCCATGCATGGGACTCAGAAAAGAGGCTCTTTAGACACAGATAAATATAGCTACATGTTTTAACTTTTGAGAGAGATAACTTCTCAGGTGAGAAAAGTGTGAACTTGTAATTATAGTGGATCCTCAGCTCACAAACTTAATTCGATTCATTCCATGATTCTGGAAATGATGGCTACACTCATGTTCATGAAGGAAAGGTGGCCACAGTCATATTCATCATCTGATGCAGAGTTCACAAACAAAAACAAAATTTTGTCAAACACTTCTGTTTGCAAACAAAACTATTTACAAACAAAAACGTTCACGAGTCGAGGTGCCAGTGTACTATTATCTTATCTTGTTTTTAGTCCTAATTTAGTCCAAATTTGACCCCCTTAGGGGCCTTCATTTTAATTTATTTATTATTCTATTTTAAAGAGAAAAAAAGAAAAACAACAAGAAAGACAAAAAACAACACAAAAACAATAAAAATGATACAGGATTTCAAAACAAGATGATAGGAATTAACAGTCGTTATATTACATATTGGTATCTTCCATGAAGTTGCTCAGATTACCAGATGTAATAATACAATAGTGATCAAACAACTAAAGAGAATAAAAAGTAATAAAAGATTAGAAATGATGCAGAGCTTCACTAAACAAGATGGTAGGAGCTCAACAATGGCTGTTATATTGCATATTGTTGTCTTCAAATAAGTTGTTCAGATTACCAGCTATAAGCATACAAAATTGGTCAAGAAAAAAAAATTATGCATTAACTGTTCCTTTCAATAAACCAGTTGACATTAGCAGTACAGTTATCCCAGCAATCCTTCTATATCCATATGTATTTTTTCCCTTCCTTCTTTCTTTTCTCCTTTCCCTCATCCCAGTTGTTCCTTCCCTTTGAGCAGTTTCTGTCCCTTTCACAATATCTATTGTACCATTTGGATTTTATTTACTCTTTCAGGTTCTTACATTGTGGAGACAATACAATGTTTACACATGCAGATTTCACTTATTCATTAGGAGTATGGCTTCTAGTTGCATCCATTGACCTATGAAAGCCTCCAGTTTATCTTTTCCATAGCTGAGTAATACTCCATTGTGTAAAAATACCACATCTTTTTATCCACTCCTTGGTTGATGGGCATTTGGGTTCTTTCCAAGATTTAGCTCTGACAAATAGTGCTGCTATAAACATAGGTGTGCATATATCATGGCAGTATGATGTTTTCAGTTTTTCTGGAAAAATACCCAGAAGGGGAATAGTTAAGTTAAGTGGGAACTCTAAACCTAGGTGTTTTTTTGTTTGTTTTTTGTCTTTTTGTGACAAGGTCTCATTATGGAGTTCAGGCTGGCCTTTGTAGCCCAGCCTGGTCTCAAACTCCCAAAGTTCCTCCTGCCTCAGCCTCCCAAATGCTGGGATTACAGATGTGTGCCACCATAGCCAGTCTTCTAATCCTAGTTTTGTGAGGAATCGCCATACTGATTTCCACAGTATTTTTACCAGTTTACATTCCCACCATCATGGAAAAGCATTCCTTTTTCCCAGCAGCCCCTCCAGCAGTTGTTGATTTCTTGATGATAGCCATTCTTTCCAGGGTGAGAATCTCAGCATTGTTCAAATTTGCAATTCTTTAATGACCAATGATGTTGAATATTTTTTTCATATAATTATTTTCCATTTGCATTTCTTCATCTGTGAAGTGTATATTTATCTAAGATGTCCATTTTTGGATTGGATATTTGAATTTGGGGGTTTGCTTTTTAAAAAATTCTTTATATGTTGTACATAGAAGTCCTTTGTCTGAGAGACAGTTGGCTAAAACTTTCCCCACTTAGTGGGTTTTCTTTTCACTCTGTTGGTAATTTTTCTTAACGTGCAAAAATTTTTAATATGATGAGATCCCAGCTGTTGATTCTTTGAGGTATTTCCTCTACATTTGGCTTTTGTTCATCAACTACTGTCCTAATTCTATGTCTCTAAGATTTCTACTTTCCCTTCTAGTATATTTAGTGTTTCTATTTTAATATATTGATGTTTAACCTGTTTTAACTTTAGTTTAGTGCCTGGCGATCAACATGGGTCTAGTTTTAGTCATCAGCATGTGGAAAGCCTGTTTTTCCAGCACCATTTATTAAAAAGGCTATCTCTCTTCCAGTGAACATGTTTGTTCCTTTGTCAAATATGAGTTGGCTGAGTGTGTTTGGAGTTGTATATGCATCTTCTAAGCTATTCAATTGGTCCAAAGTTCTATTTTTTGTGAATACCATGCTGATTTTATCACAGTAGCTTTGTAGTATAATTTCAAGTCAGAGATTGTGGTGCCTCTTGTGTTTCCTTTGTTGCCCAGGATTGCTTTTTTGCTATTCAAGGTTTTGTCTGGTTCCAGATGAACTGTAAGAATGTTTTCTCTAGATCTGTGAGGTATGCTAATGGGATTTTGATTGTGATTGCTTTGAATCTATATAAAAGTTTTGAGAGAATGGCCATTTTCACAATGTTGGTTCTCCCTATCCATGAACAGGGAATGTCTTTCTATTTTCTGAAATCTCTTAGAGATCTTTTTTCAGAGTGCTGTAATTTTCAATATATAGTTATTTTACTTCTTTTGTTAGATTGATTCCTAAGCATTTTATTTTTTGAATGTGACCATGAGGTATGTGGTTTCACTAATTTCTCTCTCTCAATGAGTTTGTTCTTCATGTATGGGAATACTACGATACTTGAGTGTTCACCTTGAATTCAGCTATGCTACTGAATTTGGTTATTAAATCTAGAAGTCTTTTGGTGGAGTTTTTGTATATTCTATGTAGAGTACCATGTCACCTGCAAATAATGATAATTTCACTTCTTCCTGTTGTATACTTATTCCTTTTATTTCTCTCATATAATTGTTCTGGCTAATGTTTCTAAAACTATTTTGAATAAGAGCAGAGACAGTGGACATCTTTGTCTTGCTCCTGCTTTTAAAGTAAAATCCTTTGGTTTTTGTCCATTTATTATGATGCTGGCTCTTGAATTGCCATAGGTGACTTTTACTAGATTGAGGTAAAGACCATATATTTCAATTTTCTATAGGGTTTTTGCCTTTTCTATCATGAATGTGCATTTTATCAAAAGTTTTTCCTGCATCTATTGACATTCAATGTGATTTTGGCTCAGTTAATATGTTTTATTACATTGATTGATTTGCATATGTAGAACCATTCCTGCGTTCCTGGGATGAATACTGGTTGGTTGTGATGATTCACTGCATTCTGTTTCCTACTATTTTATTGAGGATTTTTGCATCTATGTTCACTGGGGAGATTGGCCTATAGTTCTCTTTTTTTGGTTGCGTCTTTGTCTACTTTCAGTATGAGGGTAACACTTGCCTCCAGGAATGATTTAGAGAGAATTGCTTCCCTTTCAATTTCATTAAAGAGTTTGAGGAGTATTGACATCAAATCTTCTCTATATTTCTTGTATAATTCAGCTGTGAATCCAACAGGACCTCAGCTTCTTTTGTTAATACGTTTTTAATTACATTTTCAATTTTATTGGCTGATATTGAATTATTCAGGGTTTTGTATCTTATTGATTCAGCTTTGGTAATTCATACATATCTAGGAATCTGTCCATTTCTTCTGTAATTTCCATCCTGTGAGAGTACATATTTTCAAAGTAATTATTAATGATCTTCTCAGTTTGTATAGGATCTGTAGAGATTTCACCCTATTCATTCCTCATTGTATGAATTTGAGTTATTTCTTTCCTTTTATTGATAAGATTGTCCAGGGATTCACCAATTTTCTTTATTCTTTCAAAGAACCAACTCTTTGATTCATTAATTCCTTGTAATATTTTCTTAGTCTCCCTTGCATTAATTTCTGTTCTGATATTTATAGTTTCCTCCTTTCTTTGGGCTTTGATTTCTTCTTTTTCTAGAAGCTTTGAGGTATAGGAGTAGGTTGTTTATTTGTGCTCATTCTGTTTTCCTGATGTAAGAGTTCACTGCTATAAATTTTTCTCTGAGGACTGCTGTCACTGCATCACATAGGTTCTAGTAAGTTGTATCTGTGTTTTTGTTTGACTATGAACATTATTTAATTTCTTTAATTTCATCTGTGGCCCATTGGTTGTTCAGGAGGGTGTTATTTAATTTCCATGTGTTTTGGAGGTTTTGCATTTTCTTTTGTCAATCATTTCCAATTTCAGTGCACGCTGGTTGGATAGTATGCATGGCATAATTTCAATTTCTTAGCATTTAATTAAGCATGCTTTATGGGCTAGTATATTGTCTATTGTAGAAAAAATTGTGTGCACAGTTGAGAAGAATATGTATTTTGATGTTGTTGGGTGAAACACTCTGTAATGGTCTACTAAGTCCACTTGTACATAAGTTTGGTTTAGTTCTGTTATTTCTTTGCTGATTTTTTGTCTAGTTGATCTATCTCTTTGTGACAATGGGGTGTAAAGGTCCTCCATTACAATTGTGTTATTGCTTATTTGATTTCTCTCGTCTATTTATATTTGTCTCATATAGTTGGATGCTTCTGTATTTTGTGCATATATATTTATGATTGTTATCTCTTCTTGCAGTTTTCCCTTAACAAATGCATAGTGATTTCTTTATCTCTTTTGATAATTCTTGCTTTCAAGCTGACATTGTCTGCAACCATAATAGCTATTCCTGCTCTTTTCTGGGTTCCTCTCACTTGGAATACTGTTTTCTATGCTTTGCTGTTCAGTCTGTGAATTTCCTTTTGATTTAAATTTCTTTTCTGTATACAGCATTTTGTTGGATTTTGTTTCCCCTCTCCCAATCTGTTTTTTTGATTAGTGAGTTAGGGCCATCTGTAGTAATGGTTGTAATTGACATGCATTGGCCTATCTTTGTCATGTTATTTTCCTGCTGTTGGTTTCCTACTTTTGCCCTCTGTTTAATTACTTTCCCTGCTTAGTGGTTCCTTTATATTGTTGTTCTTGGCATTGTTGTCTTTATTTTAAATCTCTTTCTAGAATATCTTTAGGTAGTCTTTTTAGGGTGGTTTGGTCTTCTTGAATTTCTTCTATTGTTCTTTGTTATGGAAATATCTTATTTCTCTGTTAATTTTGAAAGATAGCCTTTCAGGGTACATTAACCTGGGTAGGAAGTTGTTTTTTTCAGGATCTGAAATACTTCACTCCAAGATCTTTTTGACTTCATGCTTTGTATTTGAGATATCTGCCCTGATTCTGATGGTTTTTCCTTTATGGTTGACCTGTTTATTTCTCTAATAGCTTTAAATATTCTGTTCTTATGTTGAATTTCTGGGTTTTTGGTTATTATATGTCTGAGTGTAGATTTATTTTGATTAAGGCTAATTGGAGTTCTATAAGCCTCACTTAAGTATATGTCATATTCTTTTCCCAGGCTTGGGAAATTTTCTGCTATTACTTTGGCAAATAGTCTTTTTTATGACAATTTTTCTTGATTCTCAGTTTTTGGCTGACACCTACCAGTCTTATGCTGATTTTCATTTTAACATCTTGCAGCTGTAGAATTGTCATTTCCTGGCTCCCTGTTACCTTTAAGAGATCTTCCCTGTCATGATTCCTAGCGGCAATGCTGTCTTCAAGGTCTGAAAGTCTATCTTCAGTTTCATTCAGCAGGTTGTGCCGGCTTCAGGGGAATGTTTTCTGGATATGTGTTTGAATCTATTTCATGCCTTGTTTCCTACTTTTTTCATTCAATGTTTGCATCATTTTTCTGTGCTCCTCTATTTTTTTTTTATCTATGTCTTCTTTCGATATGCTGAGTAAGTTTTTCATCATGGTTATGATTTCTTTTCTTACCTGAGACATTATTTCTGATCTGATTTCTTCTCTAGCTTGATGAGTTGTTTCTTTACTTCAGTTGCCATCTTTTGAGAAATTTCAGGTGTGTAAGTTCCACTTTCTTCTATGTTGATGTCTCCTGGACTTTTTCTGGGTGGACTGGCAGTCAGGGGTTGCATTTTGCTCCTGCACTTTGAAATTTTCTATTTCAAATATTTTTCAAAAAATTTTGTTTTCTGTGGTGAATCTTGTGAATTTTGGTAGTAGGTAGCTATGTCAGTAGTATCAAGTCCTCCGGGAATAGTTTGTACTTCAGGGATATCTTTTATGTGTAGGAGATTCTTGGTTTGTGTCTGTCCTGAGATCCTACCTCTCCAATTAATTGAGAGTGGTATGTTGGTTTCCATTTGGCTCAGTTCCCAGCCTTTTGGTGTATAACTATGGTTAGGCTATTACCCCAGAACTTCCTTATATTGTTACACAAGGAAGAACAAATGACTGTAGCAGATATGACATTTTAGCTACAAGAGTGTAATTAGCAATAAGCACAATTTAGAAACTGATAAACTGTGATAACTATTGATTTCATACTTCAGACCATAGAAGCAAAGTCTATAGTTATATAACAGAACCAATTCTAAATTAGGAGTTTGTATACAGTGTTTCCCCTTGTTAGAGTGGATTTCTCCTGGGCTCCTCCAGACTAGATAGTTGCCATGTCCTGGTCTCTTCCCATGCTGTCTGCCCAACCTGCAGTATAGAAGCATGAGCCAGGCACCAATGTTTCTCCAGATAGAGGCTCCCTGAATGTTGTAGGGGTGATGAGTGGGGTTTCCCCTTCCATGAGTCTCAACAAGGCTCCTGAGGCTCACCAAGGCGTACTGTCATTCCCATGATGGTGGTGTCAGGAAGTAGGGTTTCTTCCATCTGGCAAGTCTCCTGTGACTCCTGAGCAGTGCACCAATTCTGCAGTAGGGTTAGTGCTGGATTTGAAGTGAGGCTGATCTTGGCCTCTGGATGTGAGGGACCTGGCCAGTCTTTAGCCAGTGGCTTTCTGGATGGCCCACCATCTACTGTTGATATTATTTGTCTCTACATTGCTCTCCTGGTTACTCTCCTGGTTACTCTCCTGCTCCTTTAAACAGACAGCCCAGGGCTGCTCTATGTTGTGTGCACAGTGACCCCTCCCAGACCTTCTATGTGCTGCTGTGTTCCCCACCTTTGACTCCTTTCACTTTCTGCTTTCCTTGTCCCATGCTGGTGATCACAAGTCTGTCCCATACTGATTGTTGCAAGTCTGCAAGTTGGAGGGAGTGCTGACTTCCTGGGACACTTGTGTTGCTGGTTACTGGTCTCAGGGCAGACAAGTCCTTGTCCTGGCTACCATGGGATGATTCAAGTCCTTCTCTTGTGCCAGTGATAGGGCAGAAGGCTTTGTGTTGTTTCACAAGGAATCATAAATGCCATGACAGATCTCTAACCTTATTGCGAGCAGAAGTTCCAGTTAGCAGTTACGGTGCACCACAGAGAAAGAAAAAGGAGAAGAAAGAAAAGAAAAAAAAAACCTGTCAGCCAGTCAGGGAGGGAGCAGTCACTCCCTGTGTGTGCCAAGGAAATTTGTTGGCCAGGCTGCAGTGCCCTCTGTTTTCAGGCTATTTAAGGAGGGCAGGGGCTTTATATTCTAGGTTTATCCTATGTGGATTGAGTGTGTCACAACTTTGCCATCTCTCTCTTTTTGGGGGGCAGATCTGGAAATAGAAGTTCCTGCTCCAGTCCCAGTCCCACCAGTGAGAAACCCATGGGCAGTTCTGTGGGCTGGTCTAGCTTTTTAATAGTCCTATGCTTATGTTTTGTTTGATCTACAAGTCTCTTCTTCCAGATTAATTAGGTACTGGGATGTATGTCTTCTAGTTACCTGTGTTTTTAGATGCTTTCTTCTAAGAAACTCAAGAGTGTGTCCTCCTTTATTCAGTCATGTTGAATCCCATGAGAACTTTCTAACATTTCTCCTTACAATGTGAAAACAAAAATAGAAACATATTTTTAGATTTTTTCAGGTGCCCTTTAAGAAATCTCAACTTCTGCTCAAAAACAGGAAGATTCCAGTCAGAATTTGATTCAGGGAAGACAATATTAAAACAAAACAAGTTTTTCTTGAAAGTGAAAAGTTGTGGTTTTCCTTTTTTCCGGGGGGAGAAAAGCTTGTCACTGATCATCAGTCAGAGCACATTATTTCATTTTTATTTTAAAGATAAAAGAACAAAAACATTAACAAACACACATAGATTTACAAAATAACACAAAAACAATACAAGTAACACAGAATTTCAGACAAGGTAATAGGAAACTCAATGGTTGTTATACTACATATTGATATCTTTGAATTGGTTACTCAGATAAACAAATATAGGCATGTAAGATTGATCAAACAATTAAACATTAACTTTTTCTTTCAGTAAAGCAAAAACAGTCAGTAGTACAACTATCTTAGCTATCCTGTGTACACAAATAATTAATAGCATAATACAAAACATATGGAAATGTATTAAGCTAAAAAACCTTGTTTCCTAGACAAACCTACTTAAAATATAAAGTAATTTCACAGTTAAAAGTAGACCGAGGGGCCAGGGATATAGTTTAGCGACACAAGAGCCTGTCTGGCAAGCTCAAGGTCCTGAGTTTGATTCCTGGTACAAAAAAGGAAAAGCAGACCAAAGATTAAGATCTTTGTTGTTTTGGTTTTGTGTCTGTATGTTTTTAACATTGAAGTTGATTTTAAAGAATATAAATAAGTCCACTCAAGTGTTTAGCAAACTTTGCTACACAAAAAATCTTTTACTAAGATTCACTTTTACAAATTTCTATTTTTTTTTTTTTTTTTTTTTTTGCGGTACTAGGGATCGAACTCAGGACCCTGCGCTTGCTAGGCAAGCACTTATTCCACTGAGCTATATCCCCAGCCCCTTTAATTTTTTAATGTCTATAATTTCCACTTTTTCCCTTTGAATCACCGAGCCATTCTACCTCAAGTTAAAATTACATTAAATTTTCTTCCTTGAACAAAATCATATCTTTCTTATTGTCACCAAAATACATTTCACTTTATGTACATACTTTTCATACAGAATTGTGATTTTATTATTTAATTTTATTGATATCCATTGATAATTTTAACCATCAGTAAATTATCTTTTATAGACATCAGTGGGAAATAGGTAGTTGTGATTTGTCATAATCCAGGAGTTTACAGGAGTATATTTATTGACACATTATTTTAAAACATTCTAGAGGTAAATTTTTCAATATGGTAAAAAGAACCTGTTTATTAACATATTCAAATTTACTTAGTTTCTTTATATCATATAAGAATAAAAGTATGAAAATTTAATCTTATGCTTAGTAATATGTAGTTAGTAGTTTACATAGAAATGACCTTAGTGCTTAATGAATATAATTACTTAATTTAATGTAGTCTAACTTTAAGTTTCAGTTTACAAAAATTTTGTGGAAAATCCTTATACAGATATATGAGAGCAAACAGTTACCTATCATCTCAAGTAGTTTACCTATTAATTATTTTTAGGGCAAATATGTTAGTGAAGCACTACCAAATTAAGCTTCTAAAAATGTTATGTACATTTTTGTTTTATTTCTCTGTTTGCTGTAATGAAGTAACTTGTATCAAACAATTTATTTTCACTCTACCTCCACTCATATATTTGTTCTTAGGCTGAATTAGTGATTTCTATAATAGATAAAATATTACTTTATGCAACAAGAAAACCAAGTAGAATAAATAATAATGTATTTCTCATATTACACTTAAGGCTGATAACTCTGAAGACTTAGAAGTTTTACTATTAAATCAGCACTCTGAAATTAGCCTCATTTATCAAATATTTATGTAAAACATTTGGGTTATTTTTATATATTTTAGAAATTTTTGGAATATTTAACTTAAATGGGCACTCATTTGTTTCAGGACAATTTGAACAGAATCACTCTAAGGGGTTTCATTTGATAACACCACCCAGAATTTGAAAAATATCACATATACATCACATATATGTGTGTGTGTGTGTATATATATATATATATATATACACACACACATATGTATATGCACACACATATACATATTAATATGCATCATATATATATGTATATATATATATGTACAGACATTAGCATATAAAGGAAGATACAGATCTTACAGCTTTCATTTAAACATTTGCAGCCCTGCTCAGTAAAGCACAGTCATACAAAACTCACTGGTTGATATGAAATAGTGATGTCTCATCTTTATTCCATTTTATACTTTCTTCTAAGTCATATTTCTGGTAAAAATAGGAGAAGCTGAGGAAACTGAATAATAACTAAAGAATTGTTCATTAAAAATTTGATGAGAAGAATTTTAATATATGTTTGGTCCTATTTATACAATCTTATGGAGGCTGGCACCGCATTTTGAATGAATGTCTGAGCAGAAACCAAGCAGCTATCTGGCTGCCCCCAAAACCCATGTGTGGACACAGTATATAGTTTAAATTTGCCTTCTTTTCTCTTTCTTCTTTAGGTAGCTGGTTTGAGTGTAGCTGAGTCTCTTGCAAGCTCCTGGTGAATGAAGGGTGCTGCTACCCCAAAGATGTTAGCGAGTTGATGTGGAGGGGGGTGAAATGAGAAAGGAAAATCTGGGAGAGCTGGAGAAGGGATAGAAATAGGAAGAGTTCAAGGAAACGGGAAGAGAAACAGTAAAGAAAGGAAGTGGAAGGAGGGAGGAGGAGCAGAAGAAAAGGAAAGGAGAATCTCATGGAGATGCCAAGACTCTCAGTGTGCCAGCAAGCAGGCAGTGGGCAGGTGTGGTGCAGCATACGGTCAGCGAAGTTTCAAGGGGAGAAGGGTGTGGCTCTGAGAAGTCAGTGTGGGGAGAAACCATGAAGCAGAGAAAGCGGAGCATCCTCACAGAGATCCAGAGAAAAACATTTCTAGAGCAAGAGTCAGGGAATAAACCCCACCAGAAATGACATTAGGCCCATGAATTAGGTAATAACCTACCCAAGACAAACAGCCAGGAAGAAAGACTTCCAGCCCAGCGGTTGTACTTTTCAGAGAAGGCCTGGGCTACTAAGTTAGCTTGTTGATGCCTTGGATTCTAGAACAGCCCCTAGAGTATAGGCAAAATTTAAAGAACATGGCACTATCCTTACCTTTTCTCTTTCCTTTCACAGATTCAGCAGACTATTTCACAGATTCAGTGCACTGTTATCTAGACAATGCTTCTGGAGTCTGACTCAGCCATGGAGCCCCAACCAATTAGGGAGAAAAGATAAAGTCTTCAAAGTGACACCGTGTGGTCCAGATTGGGAGGTCTGCTGCCTCCAGAGTGATCTAACCTTGAGTCGTGGCACCACACCTGGCAAAGGAACAACTACTCTTGAAACTTATTAGAGGACATTGAGGTCTTTATTCATGTGATACGTACAATAAACAGAGAAGGCGACAGCAGTGGGGTTTGGGAGAGGGTGAGAAAGATCAGCTTCAACTACAAGTAAATGACAAAGAGCAAGAATTTCTAGCCAAGGAGCAGATTTGGTAGGGATGACTGGTAAACAGAAAATTACTGAGAGAAACTTCATGACTAAACAAGATTTTGGCTCAACTGACCTGGCAAGATTGCTGCACAGTGTAGTTTAAAATGACCAAATATCACCTGGGGAACTGCAGAAATGAGGAACTCTTTGCAGTATCCAGTGTAGGAAAATATAGCCAATTGTGAGTTTCTTTTTAAAAACACTTAATAGGTTTTCTACTAAAATTACACAATGTGGAGATTGAAAGGTAGATACAAAAGCCGAGGTCTCCTTCAGAGAATTGAAAGCCACCTCGGTAGAGTTTAGTTAAGACAGAAACTTTGTCTTTAGGAAGAACTCCCACAGGATCCTAGAAGGCAGGAACCTAGCTATACAACATTGCTAGGAAGATGCTATTTCAATCTCAGGAAGGAAATGTTGGATTAAAGGAAATAATTACATGAGGAAGTGTTTCTTTCATTACTGTAAACCTTCCAGGTGTATAAATTTTTGAGGGTTTTCATGGTTAGATCTCCATTTCCCATATTAATCTCAGTTTTTCAGTGACAAGAACAAATACAAGGCAAAATTATGTGTCGAAGAGAAATGTTAAGTAAAAAGGTCATTTTCAGTGTCTGGTAATTATCCAGGTATCACATAAAAGTATACTCTCAATTTTCAAATAAACACATCACATATTCCCTTAAGCATGGGAAAAATTGTTTCCACAAGGTGGGCAATGCTCACATTTTAGAAGAGATAATATACTCGGTGTTTAGGTTGGGGCCCTAATCCATATCCTACATCAAAAGGATTCCAAATCTGATTCTTTAAGTAATTTTAGGAGACTACCTTGGGAAGAAGCTCATGAGAAGTGTGGCTCCTATGGTTTCATAATGCTTTTTCTGGTATTTTTACTTGCTGGATTTTGCATGACCAAGCATTCCTGTCAATTTTGCTTCACACACAGTTTCTCCAAGACCAGGTTTCTTATCTGCTGACTCTTCACACAGTATACGATGGGGTTCATGAGCGGAGGTACCAGCAGGAAAACATCGGCCATAAGGATCCTAATTAGTGCAGAACTGTGCTTGGCAAACTGGTGGATGACAGCAAGGGAGATCACAGGCACGTAGAAGACAAGCACAGCACAGATGTGGGAAACACAGGTGTTGAGGACCTTCAGCCGCCCCTTCCGCAATGCTATGCTCAGCACTGCTCTCACTGTCAGCACATAAGACAGGAAAATGAAAGTTATGTCCAGGAAACCTGTGAGAGCCACAAATAAGCCATAGATGACATTGACCTTGTTGTTAGAACAGGCCAGCTTCATGACATCCTGGTGGAGGCAGTAGGAATGGGACAGGAGGTTCTTCTTACAGTATTTCAGATGTTTCAGGGTGAAAGGGAAAGGTAAAATCAACAAAACATTCTTGAGAGAAAAAGCAAGTCCAATGTGAATGACCCTGGCAGCGGTAAGGATGGAAGTGTATCTCAGAGGGTTACAGATGGCAACGAAGCGATCAAAGGACATGATAAGAAGTACAGATGGCTCCATTGCTGAGAATTCATGAATGAAAAACTGTTGGGCAAAACAAGCCAGGGGAAATCTCTGAAGCATTGAATAAGAAAATGCTAAGCATGGTAGGCAGAGAAGAGAGGGACAGTCCTAGGTCTGAGACAGCCAACATGGAGAGGAAGTAATACATGGGTTCGTGCAAAGAAGGCTCAGTTATTATGATAAAGAGGATGGTGCAGTTCCCCAGAATAGCAACAGTGTACATGAGACATATGGGGACCGAGATCCAAATGTTGGCAGACTGCATCCCCGGGATCCCAACCAAATACAAATTAGCGATCTCCATTTCTGAGGTGTTGAGGATGGACATGGCAGCATGTGAGGAAGTAACATGAAAGGCTCACAAGAATTGTCCTGTTTAGGTACAAATTAATTGGTTCAAATGCCTGACTCTATCATATTGCTTACATTATAGTCTTGTCTAAAAAATGATATAGACCAATTCTTGGGTATAATCTGAAGGAAGAGAAATAGATAGACAAATAATGTCACACTCAAATAAAAGTGAAAGCAGATTAAGTAAAAAAAATTCATACCAAAATGTAATCTTTTTGTAAATACAGATGATAACATACGCAGAAATGACATAAGGACTATATAGCAAAGAAAGTGATATACATGCCTGTTATACAATTTTAAAACTTGGGACTTTTGTTCTTTATATAAACATGATAATATATGTCCTGATAAAGTTTTGTTCAAATTTTCAGTAAGTTTACAGTAAAGTCAGGGAAAAGTAACCGACATTAACATGATGTCATTGGTTAATACTAGATAATTAATTATTAGAGATAGTGTCCTTGAATTCCCAGACTTGGTTCTGATGCCTGTGTGAAAGGAGCAAGAGGAATGTTCAATAGAAAACCAAAGACATGCAGAATTGTAACCAGACAGTGGGAAAGTTATTTGCTTCTTTGACTTCTATGGGTGAATACAGCTATTAGAAGTTCTTTTCCTTCAGGAAAAAGTACCCGTGGTGTATGTAAAGTCAAAATCGGTGAGTAAGTGAACTCTTTGGGAATGTGTTCTTGCTGTTTGGATTTGTTCTTCCCCTGGTTGGTCCAGTGACACTCACCCAGTCCAGGCTTCACGTCCTCAACTCCCTGCGGCTGACTCCCTCCTCTCCCCACAGTAACTCCTGCAGATACACAGAGATGTTGCTGTTCTTTTGATTTCTTCCCAAATATTCTATAGTAAAATCTCCCTAAACTTCATACTTTGTCAAGATATTGGTACCATTTTTGGTGTGTAGCAACCACTTTAATAGTGTTATTTGTCTTTTGTTTTTAAGATCCAGATTGTCCATCTCCCCAAACCAAATCCTATTAACAACATCTCATTTATCAGCTCTCTTAATAGAATAAAAGATTACTTATTTCTTAAAATGGTCAAGAAATATAAGGTAATGAAATTTTCAACTGGCACATTATTACCTTTCACTGTCAATCCATTTAAATTGTTAAATTATAAAAAAGAAAAATGTATGTCACTAGATTATTTTATGTGTTTTGGTAAAAGAACTATTTTGATGTGGAGAGTGGTGCCTTTAGAAAATCTACAGGAAATCTGAAACAATTCACTGAGGATTTTCTAGTATTTTGTTTTTAGTTCAGAGGAAGCTACTCAGCTAAATTCTCTAGCTTGTAAGAATATTAAAAAATAAAGTTTCAGTAACAGATATAAATGGACATTAGTAATGGAAGTAGCATAAAGTTTAGTATTTACACGGAAGTTAAATATAAGATTGTTTAACATGCTCTTTATATTAATAGCACAGTGATGTCTAATGGGTCAGGATAGTACTAGGAAGACTGTTTCAGATCTTAATTGTGTGCTGAAAAGGAGGGAATATTAATGGGTAAAATCAGAATAGTTTATCCAGGATAAACTACTTTCCTCTGAGGCTCAAAGTTGATGCAGTCCAAAAGCTAAACTACATTTTTCAGGCACTTACCAAGTCTGCCAGCGGGTCTACACTTAACGGCCAAAAAGAGATGAAATGAGGATGAGACCTGCATCCCATTCCTAATTCTGAGGCAGAGGTGCAGCTTCTAGTCCTTGTACACTGGCACCTTTTTAGTAGAAGATGTGCCCCTGGGAACTAAACCCACAGAACTAAACCCACAGGTTTTCTATTCAGGTAATTGAAGTCATTCCAGGAGAGTTCAGCTGATCTCCCTTATTCACACAAATAACCCTTCCCCACTCCCTTTAACAGAACTGGCTTCTCTTTCACCTGCACTTCCAGATTCTTTTAGAGAAGTGATCACACTTTGTTTCCCTAAGTGATTACATTTGTGATATTATAATGGAGTCAACAGAATGGTTTATGCATCTTACTGATGTGTGTAATTTTAACCTTATTACCTGAGAGATGCTTTTCCTTCTATTGTAATGTTTACAAGCCTTTGCATTTCTTTTTAGAGGCCGATATGGGTATAGGACTTACCCACTTTTAAATCTTACTAGTCTGTGAGAGTACATTCCATAGGAAGAAAGCTCGATTTTGATTGTGACTGGCAAAAACATGTTCCCGTTTTTCACTTTTGTCTTTGAGGAGCATGTTGCCCCTGGTTTCATTCCCTTTGAGCTAAATCCTGGACTGAACATCAGTAGGTAGAAGGCCAATGGGAAACTCTCTCCTGCCAGCAGAGAGAGTAGTTGAACTCTATTCAGTGGTAACAAAGGCAATATCCAACCCTGCAGTGATCTCTGGAGTGAGCGCTATAGCAGAAAATGCCCTGCCCCTGCCAGTATGCCTCAGTTTCTGTTCATTATACAGGTAACCTCCAGTTTACTTCAGCTTTACTACTGTTTGTTAGGAACACTGGGTCACTGTGACACATAGCTGGTTACTATGATGCCTATTGTAAGAATCAGCGAAAGACAGCCAAGTACCCCATCTCTGCACCTCCCCTTTGCAGCCCCATAAAAATGTCCCTCCCTGAGCCTTCGAGGCCCAACATATCTATAAGGATGGATTCCTTGTCAGTACCTGTGGACAAATAAATCTGCCTCCAAACCCTGAGTGACATTTCCGTGTTCCTCTTTGCCACTGTAATATCATCCCCTGCCCTCCACCAATGGGGCAAAATTTTTTAACTCAAGGAAAAGCTAGAGGCTTTAAAACCACCTATTCACAGGGCACTGGATGTGGTCTTCCCACAGGAAGGGAACATGATTTGGTTCTGGCGGCCATTCCTCTTCTAAAGAAATACTCAAGAGGGGCTTAAATAAGATCTGTCAGCTATAACACTGGAAGAATTTTGTTTCAGGCCTTACAGGATGGAGAGATCTGAATGACAGATTCATCACTTTTTAATAACCATTGTGTGCTTGGATCCAAAAGTTTCAGTAGCAGATTGTGGAAGCAGTTTCTCTAGGAGTCACACAGTTTTCATTGGGAAGTGAGAAGAGGGCGGTTCGTGGGAAAATGCCCAACTCCACACACTGCCACTCTGCTGAGGATCTCAGTGTTATGTACCACCTCTCTCTCCAATCAGTTTTAGATTCCTGCCGCTTGATCTAGCACTGCGCCCTTGACTGGTGTAAATTTTCTAAGCTGTGACCTTTTCATTTGTCTGTTTACCATCAAAACTGGGCAAGAAGTGTCAAGAGATGCCCAAGAACCCAGCAACCTGACTATAGCGCCATCTTGCGTACTAGTGGTTTTAAGTCAGTCTGATTATTAGTGGATTATTTTCTTCATTTGGTAGTACCTTAGAGTGACACAGCAAAATTAACAATCAACAGTGTGAAAAATAACCCATAAGATGGGAAAATAGATTGACAGCTATTTCTCTGACAGAGGACTAGTATCCAGAAGTTGGAAGAAGTCAGAAAAATTAGACACCCTTAAACAAAAGAAACTATCAAAAAATATAAGTGAAGTTAATAAATACTCCACCCAGAAGAAGTAGAGATGAACAGTAAAGACATGAAAATGGTCAATATCTCTGGACGTTAGAAAAATACAAATTAAAGCAACACCGAAATTCCATCTTACCCCAGAGAATGGCCATCATCAAAAAATCAAATAATAATAAATGTTGGTGAAGCTCTAAGGAAAATTAACACATCTATATGGTTGGCTGGAATGTCAACTAGTACAGCCACTGTGTAAATTAGTATGTTGATTCCTCAGAGACTAAAGGAGGGAATTCCATTTGACCCAGAGCTTGCCTTTCTAGGTAGGTATCTTTCTCCAAAGAGTGAAGGCCTCTATTACGGTGCTACGTGCATACCCATGTTTATAGCGATGTAATTCATAATAGCTAAACCATGGAAGAAGGCTATGTGTCCACCAACCGAAGAATAAAGAAAATGTGCTTTTAATTCACAATGCAACGCTAATCTGCCATAAAGACAAACTTGAGTCATTTGTAGCAAAACAGATGCAACCTGAGCCCATACTGGTTAGTGAAATAAGTTGGACAGGCGAGCTTCAATGTCCGATTAAATGTCTGTGTCTTTTATACGGGAACCCTAAATCATACCTAGGAGCAAGATTAAAGGCAGATAATAGGAAATAGGAAGGGGGATCTTTCTCAAATGGGAAAGGCATAGTGAGATGGAGGGTTAGAGGGATGGGAGGGAAAGGGCGATAAAAAAAGCAGTAAGATGTGCTGCTACATTCAAGTGTGGACTCCACACAAGGTGTGTAAACATTACACATGGCAAACATGCTACTACTAATAAAAATTTAAAAATAAAAGTAAGAAAAGAGACCCTTAAGGCATTCCTGACTAGCTGAAAGCAATCACCGATGTAACCACTTTATCCCTTTTCATATAATTTGACTTTTGTGATCAGTCAGGGGACAAGCATTAAAATTCTCATCATACAAACTTCTTTGATAACACACTTCTGTCCAGCATGTACTGGACAGTCATAAATTACTGTACAAACTAAGACCAAAAACAGCATAAGATAATACTAGAGTGGTACATTGGCTCATGAACTTTTTGTTTGTGAACAATTTGGTTTCCAAACAGAATGTTTGTCAATACTTTGATTTTGTTTGTAAACTATGTATCAAGTGACAAACAGGACAGTAGCCATATTTCCTACATAAATGCGAATATAACCACTGTTTCTGTAATCATGGATGAATGAAGTTCATAAACAGAGGCACAACTGTGATTATAAAAACCGTGCATTTCTCCCCTGAGAACTTATTTCTCACAAAAAGATTAAAAAGTGCAAATATATTAGCTAAATCTCAGAGCCTTTTTCATGAGCCCCCCTTTATGAAGCTTTCCACATCAGACTAAAAGAACAGTTTAAACATGAGATAAACCACAGAATCCCAAAAGAGATGTTATTAAAATTCCTTCAAGGTTTTTAATAATAGATTAGTTGGTGAAAAGACAGAAACAGACTTAACATAATATACCGACATCTGTGTTTCAGCACAGTCACAAACAGGGTGAAACCTCTACCAATTCACCTCAGCAGCTTTTGGATCATATTATAAATATAGCACAGAGGGACACTGAGCTACATAAAACCTCAGCCACCACCTAGGCTGTGTTCCACATCCAGTCTGAAGGGACGTTAAAAATCAGATACTCCCCGGACCTCTAGAGAGGGGCCCAGCTGTTCCAGCTCCAAGGCCCACTCCAGCCTGTCTCTTCTCAGTGCAATGCTACTTGTTGCTGCCAGCTGACATGGTCAGAGTTCTGAAGCTCCCTTTTTTTTCATCAGCAAAAGAAAGCCCAGGGTTGCGTAGCTAACAGATGGAAATCCCAGCTCCAGACTCCTGTATCCCTCTGCCTCATGGCCACCCTGGAACGAACCAGTCAATGCAGTCAAACTGACAAAGCTTTCTGACAGGGCCTACAGGAGAGCCTCAGGGAAATCCTTTTTAAAAAAATTAATTAAGTCAATTGGTACATTTTAGGTATGTATAATGATCACATTCATCATAGGGAATTTGTACCTATACATGATAGATCTTAATTCTTCTTTTAACCCATTCCACATTCTACCCATTCTGAATAAGTAAGTCTTGGGTGAATTTAATATTCTCAAATTCACAGAATCCTGTGTGGCACCATTGCTGCTGGTCTCAGGATCATATAAAATATCTTTAGGGATTTTAGAGAAAGATTTGCCTATCATGGTATTCAGGTTCCACAGAGAAGCCAAAATTCATGCAGTAACTTCAATAGGGTTCATCAATACCTGCATAAAGCTGTATGTAACTTTGCCAGGAAATTAACTTTAAGAAAGGGTAAAAATATCTTTATATGTACAGTAGAGTTTTGGGAGACTAAGGAAGAAGTAAATTTGGAAGAAGGGCGAGGTCATCCTCAGGCCAAAAGCTGAGAATTCACTGGAGAATGTTTGCTTTCAGTCCACTGGATACCAAAATAGTACATGTAGTTGCCTTGGCCAGGAAAGAAAAGCCCTATGAGGAAGAAGTAGGCCAATGCTGGTAACTCCAATCCTCTTTGAGAGCTAAAAATCAAGAAGCATTCCTCCAAAATGCAGATATGCTGATGTTGGCAAGCACAGAAATAGTTGGTAGTGAAGGAAGCTGACATTTCTTTGAAGTACAGATGGACAGGAGATCATGGCTTGGACTAATAAGCTGGAAACACATCTTTGGGTTACAGGTAAGTGATGTCTGTGAAGTTAACCAGTCGAATAACTGCAGGATTCAGTAAGAGTTTTGCTGGAACACTTCTGAAATTTGACGGGATGAGCATCACTAAATATCTCCCACACTTGCTTCTACTCTGTGCATAACAAAAACAAGAAAATTCAAAGAAGTGCTTAAGAGTATCTCCTGTAAGTATTCCCACAGCATCCTCTACTGGCCAACAGAAATATTATGCTACCTGTACAGGTAAAAAATGTCCATTGTGTCTGGTTCCATTCTTCCAGAGGAGACAATGAAAACCTTGTTCGCAGCTAAGGGCCAATAATTAGGGAACTGCCACATTTGCTAATATAATCAATGACACTATTCTGTGAAATTTTTGAAAGTTTGAGGGCCTCACTTTTTATATTTGGATATAGAATCTATGTCAAAATTATTTGTATGGATGATCAAGGAATACATCTGATATAATTGAATGCTTCACTCATTCATTTACTGGATAAAGCCTCACCCCTGCACCTCACGGCTGCCTTTGTCATACAGAGAAATGTATCTGTGTGAGGCCGTTTGGGGTCTTTTTGCTCAGTTCCACTGGACAGTATTTTTCTACCCTTGCCTTAATCCAATATTTTCTAGAATTGCTACAGTTTTATGTGAAACTTTGTTATAGGGTAGTGTCAGCCCAACAGGTCTAGAACTATTTTACTTCAAATAGTTGTGACCATTTTCGATATTTGTATGTCTACATTAAAATTTATATGAAGTCTTCAATTTCTACAAAATCTTAAGCTTAATGTGTGAGACAATTGGGAGTGAACAACCATACTAAAATAAGTGTTCTAATTCACACAGGGGATCCTTTGCTTGAATTGGTTGATCTTAAACTTCTCTCAACCATCTTTGAAATTTTAAGTGCAGAAGTCTTGCAAACCTGTCATTACTTTCTTATTCGGTAATTTTAATACCTCCATACATTTGGGCTTTAAATTTTAGTTCCTATTTCCAAGTTTTCTGTTTTTGGGAGGAATGTATGTACTTAGCCTGAAGAGTTAACCGATAGGTTCTCATGACTTGTCTTTAGAGTATTTTGCATTTACTAGTGCTTCACAAGTGCTATCTGTGAATAATAGAGAAGCTTTATTTCTTACCTTCCAATCTTTCTGTTTTTCTCAGTGAGATGTGTAGCAAATTTTCTTTTTCTATCTCTGGGAAATCATTAATATTTTATAACTAAGACTGATATTTATTATAGCCTTTAAAACAAACTGAGGAAATTGTTTTGTATCTCTACCTTAACAGATTTATTAACATGGAATTTAGTCAATATTTTTCTTAGTAACCTAGATTATGATTACCAATTGTCAATTGTTATGACACAAATTATGATCCTTATATGTTAATATAGTGAATCTTTTTCTGTGATCTTTTCATGTAAAATGAATTTGATGTCCAAGTTAAACTCAAAGGAATAATGGAATGCTTGTATATATGTTTGTATATATCAGCAGATTAGATTTGTTAATATTGTTTTCTGGGTTTTGATTTTGTAATCAATTTTATGGGGCCATAATGGTCTTATTTTCTTTGATACTCTCATCCCAGTTTGGAGTACACATTATGATTGCCTTGGAAAAATCTTCAAGTCATGATCTCTCTCTTTACATTTTTTAGAAATACATGTGTAGATTTTGTTTCATTCTTTAGTTAAATGTTTCAAATGATTCATTAGCAATAGTATCTTCTGGTAGCTTCCTTCCCTCTTTAATTTTGAAATAAGAATATAAAGAAAGACATAAATTGGGCTGGGGATATAGCTCAGTGGAATAAGTGTCTCCCTGGCAAGTGCACGGTCCTGAGTTCGATCCCCTCATTTCAGTATATGTGCTGCTGAAGCGAGCACAAAATAAATAAGTAAACTGTATAATTCAACAAAAATTGTTTTAAAAAAAGAAAGACACAAATTCCTGTTGGTTTATAATACACTTATTTGAGACAATTACTTCTGGTTTTGTGCGTCTTAAATATCGATCTGTCTTACTCTCTTCTCTCCTTAAACTCCACCATATGTTAAAATGTTTTGATTACAACTTTCATGTCAATTATTTTCTCTTCCATTTTTTCTCAGCTTGTTATCATTTTCCTTGATATTTCACTGTAACATTTACAAAAGAGTGTGGGACTAAAGGCTAGATGTTGCTCAAGTAAAGTACCTTAGAAAAGAAGTCCTGGCTTCTGTGCTCTGGTACATTAAGCCTTGTGCTCTGTGTTGTACAACTTTCCCAGAAAAAGAGGATTCCTACAGCTCATGCATTAGGACATGCTCAGTTTTATGATACTACATTCAAAGTTTTTGAGACATAATTTTCAGTTTGTATTAACTTCTCCATGTTAAAACATGCACTATCTGTTATCCAGTCACCTTTTATGCATTCTGCACATGGACTCTGAGGCCCAATCGAAATTGTGTTTCTATGAAGACAGCACATTGCACATAATAACAACCTGGAATTCAAGGAGCAGGAGTGAATTTTGATTATGTCTTACCCAAAATTTAATGCAGTCTCAATGTTTTACACATATGAATTGAATATATATGAAAGATTGCTATCCAGGCAACCTCATTATGAACTCATTTCATGGAAAAAGATTAAAAGGCAAAAATGCCCACCTATTACTTTAGGTTTCACAGTTAATAACAGTCAGTATCGGGGCTCAAAGATAAAGATGTTTGCACCCACAACCCATGATCGGGGCCACCAAAGATCTAAAGTCCTTGCGTGTTGCCTTCACATTGCCCTGAGACTTAAAGAGAGAACTTTGACTTTTATAGTAGTTTTCTCCTTACAAAACGTTTTCCATTATTGGCAGTATTCACAAAGAACAAGCCGAGCCTTTATTGCAATGGCTTTCTGTCATAGTATATGTGTTTATAGGCATCCTAAGCAACTATATAAGTTATGGCTAGAATATATCCTCAGTGGTGAAAAAGTTTCTTGGCACTGTGTGACAAAAATTCTTTCAGTTGAGAAACACTGCCTAAAATAAAAAATTTTCTAGGTTTTCATTCCCAGTGTTAATGAATGCTGTTTTGAAAAAAGGGTATGGAAAATGAAGGGTTAAATTCAGAGATATGCTCAATAAATATGATAATTAGTTAAATTTTAAAAACTTTGTTACTGTGCAAACCACCTTGCAATGAATCCCCTTCACTTTGAACACACTTATCCCATCATTCTTCGTCTTTCCCATGGAAAATCGCTCTTGTTTATTTAGCTAAACAAAACTAAAGTAAGTTGCATAGGAACAATATCCCACCATTCTGGCCACTTTCTAAAGAAGTTCTGGAAATCCTCTTCCCTGAGTGGTTTTAATTGTACTACTTTGGCTACTCTGATGTCCTGAATTGTTTGAAACCATTTCATGGTAATTTGACTTTGGGGAAGAGCTGGAATTCACAGGGTGCTTGTGAACACATCGTAATTCTACTACTTGACAGAAATTTCCATAAATACTTTATTAATGAGGGGTAGTTGAAAACAATGGTAAATGATTAAATAAAAATATTCATTGCAGTAGAAGTCATATTGTCATTAACATCACTCAAAATACTTAAAATATTCTCCCTAACTTCATACACAATTATCCTATCATTCTGGTCAATGCAATTTTTACTGTAATAGGTTTCTAAGTATTCACTATCTATTTTACTCACTTCTTATATATTACACATTTCTTCAATGCTTGATTTCTCTGAAATGTTAGTTTTCTGGTAGACAGTGTAGGCATTTACACACAGTAGAACTTCAATGTGAAGTTTCTCAAAAATATTACTTAACAAGAATTGATTGCTTGATTGATCTGTATCAGATGTTTTTGTCATTAATTTAAATAAAATAGTAATCTGTTGTAGTATTTAATAAAAATTAATAAAATGATGCAAAAATATTAAGCATGTTGAGGAAAAATACCATCATACCAAATTTTAGAAAATTTGGAATGATTTTAGAAAAGTAGGAATTTCACATACCAATCAAATTCTATTTTGTACATGGTAGGTATCATATCCTTAAAAACCACCATGAAGTCAATTTTCTTTCCATTAGAATTTCATTGTAAATGATTTGAATTGATCTGACATTGAAGAGAATAAATAAAATGATGGATCTGAGAGGTAAGGTACATTGTGGATAAACATATTTTAATGATTTACATCATGAATTAAGATAAAAAGAAGAAAAATAGGAATGGATCCTGAGAGACAACAAAAATAATATAAATGAGACAAATTAGTTGTGAATAGGGAAGAGTAGTAGAGAAATAAGATAAGAACATTGTGTTTTAATCCAAGCAGAGTTTATTTGCCAAGCACAGTGTCTACTGTCATTATTACCCTATGTAGTTTGTGAAGGAACCAATAAGAGGTGCTTTACATTGTACTTTGCAAGAATTTACTTTTTTGCAGCATAGTGAGGATTTGGGGCTATGTCTTATTGAGTCAGAGCACAGCTTCATCTTTTCTCCTTCGTGTGACACCTCTAGGTTGGTCAGAGGCAGTTCTGTGGGCTCTGGTAAGTAAAAGTTGTTGCTGGGTGAAGACAGTAGAATGCTCACCCTTCTATCAAATGGCTGATGAGAACTTTGAGAGTCATGGATCAACTGCATATGTGCCCCCAATTTTTTGTTACTTAAAATTGCTTTATAAGTTCCCCTTTTGATTAGTAAATTACATATTTATTTCCCTGTTCACATTAGGTTAACAAGTTGAATGTCGTTATTCCTGTTATATGGTGGCAGAACATGCCCTAATGTTATTTTCCTAGCATTGAACAATTAGTAGCTACTTCATCTAGTTATTCAGGGCACACATTATTCTTTTCTATCATTCTCATTTACTAAGCCCATTGTTTTTCTCCATCAGATCTTCAGGACTCTTCCTCATTGCTTCTGAATCTGGGAGTCTAGACTGCCATGGCTACCTTCTGTCCTTGAGGAGAAGAATTAACTTTGACATCCATTTTCCTCTCTAGGGTTATATTGACTACAGTTTGTGGTCCTATGGGAATACTCTGGTCAAGAGGAGCTGGCATCTAAAAGTAGTTAAAGGTTAGAAACGCAGTGATGATACAACACAAAGCTGGACAGCGTGTAGGATGCTGAAGCAAAAAATACCCTATCTTGGTTCTGGAGTCACTGAAGAAGAGACAGATGCTTTGCTCGGGACATCTATGCTTTTCTGAGGAACCGTTTGCCAGAGTGCACTTTATTCTTCTCTTATGCCCATGTTCAGTGGCTTTCTACACCTACAAGAAATTCCTGAGCTTGACAGACTGAATATTCTGCCAACCTTCTTCAGCATCAATGTCTATATACACATGAGGTTCCCAGGTGTGCCTGAAGGGCAGCTATCAGGTGAGAAAAATGGATAAAATATTAGTGCATTAGAAGTATCGAGAACCTACTAAATGAAAGGGCTGTTCTAGGTGGGGTTGACTTCTACTCATGTGGAAACATTGCTCCGGCACAGGTGAGGTACAGACTACTATTTATCACAGGGAGACAAACCATTATCCTCAAAAGCTGTTCAGAGGAGCTTTGGACTGTAGTATTATTGCAAACCCATCTCCAGCCACAGATAGCATCTATAGGGGGACTTTATGTACTAAAATCCTTGTTCTTTCAAAACATCATTTTCTAATATTAACTAAAAGATATGGTGATGAAATTGATGACACTGTTGATAATTTGAATGCCTCATCTATATTACCCTCTCATGCAACTGGTAAGAGTATGAACAAACACAGAAGTTTAGGTGAGAGAATTCTCAAGAAAAGCATCAGGAGGCTACATATTTAGGAATGATTACTTGGGCACTGCATGTCACACATGAGTTGAGTCACTGCTACTTAAGGCTGATAAGCTTAGGTTCATGACTATTTCCCCATTTAAATTATCATTTTGGTTCCTAAACTTTAGAGATTGTTCAGAGCACCTTAAATACCTTAGCATCATCATTTAAAATGTTATACAAAGTGATGAAATTCCCAGTATTTTCATACTCAAACAAGGTTAGTGCTCTCTCAAATGTGACTGGGGTATAAAAATAACAATTGTGATTTGAATTTTTTTGACCGTAGAGAAGTAGCCACTGTGAGCAGAGTACTGTGCCTATATTCAAAAGAGAAGGGGATTTATGAGTACTCTCAGAGTTACCTAATAGGAAGACCTAACTTGCCTGGGAAAGCAGGAAAATATTGGAGGGCTTAAGTATGGATATCAAAAGGGAGAAAGTACATATGTCTGGGTGTCAAAGTGATGACAGAGATCAGAAAAGTTTATGACATAAATATCTAGGAAATGAAGAAGATGTGTAATGAGCAGTATTTCTACTGTGTTATGGTTAATATAAGACATAGGTGACTGTACATGCACAGAGAATATGTGAATTAATTACTGTGTCTCATTATTACATCTAACTGCTCCTTGCAAGGAAGGAGAATAATACCAGGGTGTAAAATTCCAACATGGCTGCAGAGTGCTATGGAATTAGTTAGTATATTATTAGTTCTTTCAGAGGAAAGTATAGGGGCTCACTGTGTTGGTGGAGAAGAATAGTTTGAAGCATGGGCCATGTGAATTTTGGCAAAGCTTTGATGTAGAATAGGTGAAAGTTTAACTGATGTTTGCTGCCCAGGGTATCTGAAATTGGTTGCCCATCATGTTAATAAAGGCTTGAGATTTCTTGGGTTGCTGCCTTAATGTCTCTTGGTGCATCCACAGTGGTGTTGGACTGATATTCCCTCCAACAATCTGACTTATTGGATAACTGAGCCCTGAAAACACAAACTCTGAACTCTTCTTCCAACTTGACATTGCATTCCATTCTACGTTTTCTTTTATGAATCTTTTCCCCTCTCCTTGTTCTCTTAGGTACAAACACACAATTTTCAAGGAGTAGGCATGATTTCTCCTTTTACATCAGCCTGTTTGGAAAAATACATCACTGTTTCCCAAAGAAATATATCTCCAATTTAACATTACCTGATTGGATTTATCTTGTATATGAGATTCTCTAAATTTCTATGTGTGTCTTTTGTTTCTCCTTGTTTTAATAAATGTCACGAAATTGTACAAAGTAAGTGAATTTACTATAGATTTTTACGTCTGCTCAAATCTACCATATGATAAGCCGCACTGTCCCTGATGCTTTTCCCTCTGTGTACCCTTCATATCTATGTATCCATCATATTTACTGTTACATTTCACTTGAATCCATTTTTTAAATGATCGTAACTCCTACAGAGTTTCCCTGTTTTGTCTTTGCCAAACTATAGCCCATTTTTTAACATCTATCCTAGCTTGACAAATACATATTGTAGACTTGGTCAAGCTGATTGTTAAATTGCAATTGCTATACAAAGTCTTCTAAAATTAAGTGCAAGTTCTTTATGTTTACAAACAACTTCCTTCAGAAATTCTGCTTCATTCTTCTGTTTAAACTTAGCTCCCACGCTGAAAACCTAGCATTTACCTTTAGCTTTTTCCCACTATATTTGCTTACATTGGCTGTAGGAGAGCTCTGTGTATTCACAGTTCTAGTTTCTACTATTTTTATCATTTGCCATCATCCTTGGTCTAAAAATATTAAGTGGAAAGCTCCAAGTATGATGAATTCATAATTCCACAAAGACTGATTGCTCAATTTTGTTATTAGTTGTTATTAACTACTGTTGTGCCTAATTGATGAATTAAACTTGATCATTGTTATATGGGTGTAGGAAAAAATTGTTGCACTCAGGGTTTGGTCCCTCTATGGTTTCAGGCATCCGCTGGGGGGCTGGGACTATATCTCCTAGCATGAGCTCTCTCATATATTTCTTCATTTACATGGACATCAGTCAATACAAGATGCATGTCAGAGTCCTTTGGTTCCATGTAACTTGTATTTGTCATTTGAAAATTAACTCGAGTCACTGTCCATAAACAGTCCTTAAACTCCCTAGATGAACTTACTCCTCTTATTTTGTAGCTTGTGTTTTTATATCACTTTTGAAGTAACAATTTCAGTTCTCTTTGCACTAGTTTGTAAGCATTTGAAGGTACGGTTTTATACATTTCTCTAGTTTCAGCACAACGAGCTGTTTTTTATTATGTGCATGAAAAAGAATAAATTTCTTAAATGATGAATATAAGTAGTAATTAAACATAAAGAGCACAGGAATGATTAAAACACTTAATACAGAGAAATGCATCAAAGTCGTTTTTGTTATAATGCTGACTTTACCCTAATTTTCCATATTACTGTTTCTCCACTTAGACTGAAGGTGGCGCCATGCGCACAATGTCTGTCTTCAATGGATCTGCCCTGTACCCTCGCTTCCTTCTGACAGGCTTCTCAGGCCTTGAAAGCACATATGGCTTGATTTCCCTCCCTATCTTCTTGGTTTATGCCATTTCCCTTGCGGGGAATATTACCATCCTCTTCATTATCAGAACAGAGTCTTCGCTCCACCAGCCAATGTACTACTTTCTGTCCATGTTGGCACTCACTGACCTGGGCCTGTCCACCACTACCTTGCCCACTATGCTCAGCGTCTTTTGGTTCCACGCTCGGGAAATCCCTTTCAATGCCTGTCTGGTCCAGATGTACTTCATTCATGTTTTCTCAATAATTGAGTCAGCTGTTCTGTTAGCCATGGCCTTTGACCGCTTTGTAGCAATCCGAGAACCTCTGCGTTATGCAACCATTTTAACCAACGATGTGATCATTGGGATTGGGATAGCCATTGCTGGAAGAGCCTTAGCCCTGGTGTTTCCAGCTTCCTTCCTTCTGAAAAGACTCCACTATCACGTGGTCAATATTCTTTCCTACCCCTTCTGCCTACATCAGGACCTCATAAAGACAACTGTGTCCAGCCGTCGTGTGAGCAGTATCTACGGCCTCATGGTGGTCATCTGCTCTATGGGACTTGATTCAGTGCTCCTCCTCGTCTCCTATCTCCTCATCCTGGGCACAGTGCTGAGTATAGCCTCCAAAGTGGAGAGAGTGAGAGCCCTCAGCACATGCATTTCCCACATCTGTGCTGTGCTCACCTTCTATACACCCATGATTGGGCTGTCTATGATCCGTCGCTATGGCCAGAATGCTTCTCCAGTGGTGCACGTGCTCATGGCCAATGTGTACTTACTGGTGCCGCCTCTCATGAACCCTGTTGTCTACAGTGTAAAGACCAAGCAGATTCGCGACAGAATCCTCAAGAAATTCAGAAAACATGAAGTTTAAGTGAAAGAGACTCCAAAACACAGCTTTCCTACCATTTCCTCTATACTTAAGAGAGTATTTCTTACCAATGTAGACTTAGGAATTTAATTGTTACCAGAAATACTTTTCCTTGAAGATCTGTAGCTAAACCTCAGTGATAGTAACTACTTTTCTTTTAAAATGGAGAATAAAGGCTTGATTTTATTTTATAATGAGATTATTTATTATCCATTTTGAATACCCTCAAGTCCTGAATATTTAATGTCAAAATAAATCTAATATAGAAACTACTGTCTAGATACTCTTCTAATCTATTTATTTTAGTGTGAAAACATTTTAAATACATTGGTGCATCTGCTGAGGTTGCAAGAAAGACTGCTATCAAAATAAAAAAGGACAGTATGAAATGTAGCAGATTTTCAGAAGGATAAAAGGAAGTAAACTTGGACTGAATTAATTGAACTAAATTTCATTTAGTTCGTTTAATGCAGAACTAGTAAAGCTTCTTTTTTAGGAAGCTACAGATGCTTCTCTGTTCTGAGAGGTACAGATACTTCGATATCCACATTCTGGTCCATTTTCTTTAGTTGATTTCTCGGTACATTTCTCAATCATTTACAGCGGTAACTATTGCATCTATATCCCCAAATGTGCTGAGACCAAAGTTGAGAGGGTTGTAGTCCTTCAGGTCCCGTATTCTCCTGCGTATACTGCCCTTGTTATGCTTTTCCTGGTGCCCAGTGTCATTCTGCGCTGGTATGCTTAAGACTTTTTTTGGGGGGGGGGAGGAGGGAGTTGACTGTATTTTTCAACTCTCGCTATAGAGCTGATAGATATACATATTTTGAACACTAGGAACTACACCTATTTGACACTTTAAAAAGCTTTGTTTTCAATTAGTTTGATCATGTGAAATATCTTTATGTTATCTTAAAAATTACATAACCCAAAAATATGATTAAAAGATTGTTTGTAACCCAGTGGCTCAATTCCATCACCTTTCATTTTAAAGTTAATCTGTTGTGGTCTGATTTTCACTTTTTTTTTTTTTTTTTTT
>PVLD010012733.1:0-58948 GCA_004027595.1 Dinomys branickii
CCAAAAATCCAAAGACAAGAAAGAAAACAGGCATACATCAACAACAGCAACAACATCAACAACAACAACAACAGAAAAAAAAACACCGCTTGTTGCTGCTTTACATATTGTTATCTTCGAAGTGTGTGTTCAGGCTAACACATACAGATATACACTATTAATCTAATATCCTGTCTTCGATTATTGCTTAGCATTAAGTTCTATTAATACAGTAAATCTGAAAACTCTGTTATTGTCATTTTAAAATACTCTAAACGGGGCTGGGGATATAACTCAGTGGAATAAGCGCCTGCCTAGCAGGCGCAGGGTCCTGAGTTCGATCCCCAGTACCGCCAAAAAAAAAAAAAAAACTCTAAACATTTTCACAGAACTGATTATCACTTAAATTCTAGACCCATTTGAGCAGAAAATTAGCCTATTCATTTACCATTTTGACTGAATAGGAAATTATAATATAATATTTTATACAAAAGAACATTAGCAGAGCAAAAATCATTTCATATTCAAATATTTCTGTAGTTGTCATTCACTATCATTTAGCTATCTGAAATTATAGCAACACTTACTAACTATGATGGCCATATACGTTCCCTACATTTGGGTCATTGCTGGTGTGTGCCCAATACTCTAATGGAATTGCTATTAATCATATTAATCATATTTCCAACCACACTCTAAAACTGTCATGTTTCGGGCAATAAATTATGTGGTCACGTATTGTATTGTAGGCTTCTCTTTATTTACATATGTTAAGGTTGTATTCCATGTCAAGAATGACTCCCTTCACAGCAGGCAATTTGAACCCACAAATAACCTATATCCTAGGGAAGAATCTTCCAGAAATGTCTCAGTTTAAGCTACATCTTCATCTTTCTCTGCTCAATAGTAACATACATAGGTTCCAAACTATGTACATGAGGACATTTGAAGACAATATATATCTTTCAGTTAAAATTTCAATCCCATAGCCATGTCTACCGTTTGTTATATTTTATATGAACAACTACCATGTACTGAAATATTAAAGAAAACCTACATTATAAATAACTTATATCTAAAAAGTAGTTCTTTCTGAGTAGTTGTGAAATACATACACTATTATCACCACGGGGCTACTGTGACCTCCTCACACTGAAGGACATGTGAGTAGTCTCTGGACATCCACTACCTGCCTCCTCAACCTTCTACTCCCTGCTGCATTCAGATATTTTTAAACAAAATCTCATGATGATATCCTCATCCTCTACCCTACTCATGGGATCTGTTTTATCCATTACTCTTTAAAATAGACAATTGAACTTAGTACAATTTATAAGTCTTGCACTATCAATTCCATGATCATGAGTTCACCAGCTCTACATAACACACATTCTTCGTATCCACATTTAATCTTTCAGCCTTCTTACCAATCTTTGAGGCATTTTTCTATCTTTTGCCCTTGAAAATGTATCAATTGACAATGAAGTTCGCCTAAATAAACTGCGTCCCAACACCCTGTCACTTGCCACCTATTGCTCATGTAATTCATTTCACTAAGACTCAGTTCAATGCCTAACAGAATAATTTCCTAACTAGGTCAGTGGAGAAACAATTGTAGATGGTCCTGGAGACACATTTACTCCTCTCATTTTAACACCTGTCCAGAGAGCTAGCTCAGTTGACCTGAACAGTCTAGAGAGAGATGTTAAAGTCTTTAAATAATTGATGTTACTGTGCCTTGTATCAAAGATGTTTCCTGATATGAAGAATTTTGTAGGCTAGATACAGATACTGGCCTAGAGATGCTAGTTCTTGAACTATGTTTTACGCCTAGGTATTATCAGCCAACCTCTCTTGCCCCACTGAGGGATATAGTTGTGAGGATATGGTTTGTTCCCATACACAGAGTAATCTCACCTATGCACTGAGGCTGGATTTTCTGTACTAAAGCTCGGTGGCCAAGATACACATGGAGCACCTGTGCTTGGTCCAAGCAGTAGAACAGAGGGAATCATGTAATATATGGACTTTACTACTTCTTTGACTGCAAGTTTTCCTAATATACCTTACGTTATTTTTCACACCAAGGTTGTGTGTCTTGTGTGTAATAGTCAGCTCCACATATTTTATGTCTCTATGACATTCCACACTGCATAATTTTCTATCACAGTTTGGTCCTCCATCTCTTTAGAATCTGTCTTCATGGAAGCACAGAAGTGTAATTATTTTGTTTCATAGTTAGAGTATAGGGTGCCCGATTTCTGTCACAGTCCACATTACCAAAAAATATTAAACATTCTGGAATGAACTGCATATGTGATAAACATTTTAAGCCAATGAAAGCAAATTTGTGATAGATATTCACAGATAAATCATTTCAATATCTCTCAAGTTATACCACACTGACAGTGATCAATTATATATTTCTAGCAGGAGAAAAGACAGGCTTAAATATTTGGTGTTATGAACCTTTCCTAATAACCTGATTCTACATAAATCATTTAAATTACGTAATTTATCAATTATAGTTTTAAAGAAGGAGAGATCATGCAATATTTATCTTCATTTTAGAGAGCAGTGATGAAGTGAATGAGAACTTTAATGAAGAGTTTTAAGTATCTTGAGCAAGGAGGATGAGGGCACCTCACACGTATCTATCTCTAAGTCATAGGCTTTGTAAGCTGCACTTTGCCTGGAAGTTCTCATTTAATACAGTACCTACCACAACAAAGCTTCATTAAACATTTCTTGATTTGTGCATTACTGAATAATATATTACACACTAGTTTATGGGGAAGATTTTGTTAAGGAACCCTAAATATTAGGTCCATAATTTAAAATATATGCTTTCTTAATCTGATGCTAAAATAATCATAGAATTTATGTCATTTTAGAGCATAATATGTAAGCATTGCCGTATAGAAGCAAAACATTGGATATATATTGACCATATATATATATATATATATATATATATATATACATACATACCACAAATCTCTGTAGATATGAATTGAAAAACAGTGAAACTACATGTATGAATGGTCTTACTTTTATGAAATAAAGTTCATCTGAATTATTATTTGGATTACCCACATTTGCAGATAAACATGAGTGTATATAATCTTTGCCCCCATTTGAGAAGAAAAGGTGTAAACTCTTAATTACTGTGACTGAGGAAAACAATGTTGCTACACAGATCATTACGCTGGTATGTTGCTTAGGATTTTCAAAAGAAATAGAAATTATGAGATATATAGATATATATAGTACATAATATATAAAATTATACATGATATATAATATGTTATCCATTTTAATATGATAGATAAAATATCTGCAAGGGATTTGTGACGTAGGACTACATGATTAAAGATGGGAGAGTCTACAATGGCTATCTGCATGCTGAAGATGCAGAGAATACAGTAGGATCTCACCTCAAGGTACTAGAAGGTACAGCGAAAAGAGACAGTGTCCAATCACCAATCAGAGAAGGTCTAGATTAGAAACTCCCTAGAAAGGCACTACTATGAGTGTATTGGAAGCTTAAAGAAACTGGAGTGTGACACCCACAGGCAACAGCAGCAGCTAAACATACACCAGTTCAAACAAAATGGTGCTTCTACAAAATGAAGCCCACTTCCTCTTTGCCTTTCATTCCACTGAGGCCACAAATGCATTGTGCCACCTACAACCACGGCAGGTCCTCCCATCTCTGTTTGCTGCTCCCCATGCCAAGTACCTCTGGAAACATCTTCATGGATACATAGGGAAGTGTGATTTACTAATGTTCTAGGCAGTTCCTACCCTAGTCAAGTTGACATATAACTGCTAAGGATAACAACTGGCCATTTTGGAAATCCGTTATTAACTATGAACCCCTGAAAGAAAAACTGGATAAGAAATTATAAAATAAATGATGGAAGACATAAATTCTTACATTTCTTTCTCAAAATTTCAAATGATTCCTAGAAAATTTAAAAGGTAAAATCTATGATAATAAAATTTCAGAATATGAGTAATAAAAATAGAGTTCATATATTTCCAGAAAGGGAGGAAAATTTGTTAAATGGTAACAAAATTCAACATAGAATTTCCAAAATTGAGGTAAGTCTCTAGAAAATGTAGAACATCAGTAATAATCCAAAGATAAGAATTTTTCAATCCTTTATAGAATATGTATCAAATTTACACATCCAAATATTTTACCCAAACAGTAGTGTACTAAATCTATTTCCCATGAATTATTTCTTGGAATGATGCTTGAGACATAGCCCAATGTTTACACTGAGAGAGAAGAAAACCTGGACACTAGCTCGCAGGGGAGGAATAAAGAACAGCAGTACAGCAGGTTCTGAAAGAAATGAACACTAGAGTCCCCTCCTTACTCCTTACCTTACACATACACAACGTCAATCCCAGACAAAAGAACAAAACAAGCAAACAAACAAACCAACAAAGAGCCCCACAGGTGTAATGTGAAGATAAAACAGTGAAATCTTTAGACAGTCTTGTAGAGGAAAACTCGATGTCATTTGCTGGGACCTATCAATTAAATATGATACAGACGCATGGTCCATAAATGATAAAATTAAGTAAGCTGTACTAAAATAAAGAAATAAGAACTTGTAGTAAAAATGGTATAATTGAGTTGAAATAATATAGATGATTGAAGTAGTCACTTCAACATATTTAAATAAATTTATATCTAGAGATTGTTGTCAATCAATAATATGAAAGATAATCCAATTAGAAATATAAATAAAAAATTGTACACTGTATGACAAGGAAAATGTGAAAATCCAGACATGTAAAATGATGTTAAATCTCTTCAATAAAAACAGAAATATAAATTAAAACCAACATTGTGTCAACTTGTGGAGTCTAGAGGTTTGGCTGAGTGACTCAGCAGGAAGCCAGGGTGCTTACTTTGTACACATCCTGAGCCTGTGCAAGAGGAGGGCATGGAGATTGTGTGAGAACTACATGCCCCGTTGGTGGGGGTAGGCTGTTTACAAGGTAAGGGAAGGAAAGAGGTTGCTTGCTGCCATTCCTCCCTTTTGCTGGTTGTTTTTGCTGTACTCTGCTGCCATGAACGTTTGCCCTCTGCCATGTGCCACTCTGCCTCAGAACAGCCAAGTATGGACTGAAACCTCCACAAACTGTAAGCTAAATAAACCTTTCCTTCCTTCAGTTTGGGCGTTGGGTATTTTATCTTAGCCACAAGAAAAAAGTAACCAAGACAAATGATGTTCAGTCTCTTCAATAAAAACAGAAATGTAAATTAAAACCATCATAAGATATTATAGCTTATCCAAGGAGTATAAAAATGGAAGACTACATGTGAATGAAATAGAGGTATCGAAATTCACTTACATTGGTGGAAGTAATGTGTACAGATTCTGCCACAGATCTAAACTGTTTGGCAGCCCTATTAAAGCTAGACTTATGATGTTAGCAGCAATATTTATTTTGGACAAATCCATTTCTGGCCAAAAAGTAGCCTGGCATTGTGCTTAGGAATTAGGGCTGATTACAGTCATGGCAATTTCACGTGGTTAAGGCCACAGAGGGAGTTTTTACTGCAGATGAAATAAATTCAGGAAATTGGAAGTACAGTGATGTAAGCCAGCATAATACAATACAGGTAAATATAATCAAGAGCATTAAAATTTCAATCAGCACAACAACCAGATATCTCCCAGCCCGCATCATATTAGTAAGATTTCTGGCCTGCGGTGAGGAGGGCAGCACCAGTCATTTACTCTCTTGGAAATATGCTTTTTGGCCCATGTATTAATTTGATCCAAGGAACAGAAGTACTTTGGCATCTTAACTCCTATGCTAGACATTTTATATACATGATTTAAAAGGCTAGATTCCCAAGAAGTGACATTGCGGAAGAAATGCCGGTGTCACAGCCATACTCCTCATACTTATCATTTCACAGCATCCCAGTGATATTCTAAACTCTTTACTATTCTGGCAACCAGGTGTCATCACACTTATTTGTAGGATAAGTTGACAATGTTGGGCATAAAACTCTGTTTCCTGTATTGTATACTATCTTTCAGGCTTTCCAAGTGGGGCTCATTTCCAGTTGCCCACTGTAGTAACCTGCTTGACAACATTTAATTTAGTGTCATCCTTTTTTGCCCTTTCTCAAAATGTTTCCTAACAGTATTTCCCAAATAAATAAATTCTACAGAGGGCCTAAGAAAGCTAAGGTAGACGAGATCTTGACTTAAGTATGCTGATGTTCTCTGTGGAGTCTCAATTTACAGTATTGTGTAAAGGCATTATGTGCACTTTGATTCATAGTTAAAATATTATATATTTTTGATAATCAAAAAGATTTGTCAGTTCTTTCCAGAAAATGGAATTTATATATAGTAAACTGATAGTAAACTGGTGTATGTATGTGTGTGTGTGTGTGTGTGTGTGTGTGTATATATATATATATATATATATACACACACACACACATACATACATACAAGTTCCAGGGCCTCAACACAATATTGTAGTGTAAGGATTAATAATAACTCTGAGTTGATATGCGTGTATAATATTTGGATTCGTGTATCATTTACCAGTGTCCACACACGAGGTTAGATTGGAGATACTTTCCAGTAACTGTCTAAAACAGTTTACTGACGTGTCACTGATAAGGCAAGAAAAGTTTGAAAGTGCAGTTAGTGATTACATTACTTTTTCACTTGCCATAACTTCAGGTCACTTAAGGATGGAACATGCAATCACCTGGAGGTTATTACGAAAATGATCTCAACACTTTTAGGCTTATACAAAGATTTATGTAAATTACTTTCTAGCCAGAGAACAGGGAGTTAATTCTCTCTGTCATTGATAACGGGAAAAGGAAGTTTGAAGAAGAAGTATCATGTTTTTAAAAAATATTTTATAACAGTAACTATTAACAAAAGGAAGTAACATATAAGCACTTGAAAACATTCCTACAAATTCACCTGGAAAATGGATTGAAAACTATTGCTTCCCATTATGGTTTATCACTCCTGTTTGCATTATGCAAGACCAAACATGTAAGCACGATAATAAAAAAGAGTTTAAGAGGTGAATAAATCAATACCTATGTTCACCAAAGATTTAAGTTTAATTTACATAGAATTTGACAGAATAAAATTTGGGATATTTTAAAAGAGAAATCAGAAACTTTTTATCTTCAAAAGCATATGTCCTAATCTAGAAAGCAAATAAAACACACACGCACACGCACACACACACACATGTTGCTCCTAAGACTCCGAAACCAAGCAGTGCATGTTTATCTAGATGTCTCATTGATAATTCTCTTTCTGATCTGGTCAAAATATATCTTAATGTATTGGTATAGAAAATTCTTGCTATTAGTATGCGAACACAGTACCACTTCACTAGGAACTTTATCTCTGAAAAGACCTTCTCAGGCTGGGCCTGATTAAGAATAGGAGCCAGGATCTGTGAGCAACAGCCCTTTGCAAATGTCTCATAAGCTATACAAGTCTTGGAGATTATAAATGGCAGAGACTTCATCATTTAATCATGCCTGGATACGTGAGGGATTCTGAGGACTTCATTAAATATCCTATTTATTCTGCCCAGAGAATGACTTTCCATATGGGATGCAGCATACTGCTTTCAGTGTTCAGACTTCCCTTTGCCTTCCTTCAGCCCCTTGATTTTCTGCGATTGACACGTTTAGTGAAGCTTCATTCATACTGGACAAGAGCTCTGATTTGTGTGAATCCGATAGGACAATGTGATTTCATATAGTAATTCAAACTGGCACAGATGTCAGGGTTCCCTTTTAAATCCTAATGGATTTGGTGAATTTGGACAAGATAAGGGTGATATGGAAAAGTACAACAAGGGTCTTATACTTCCCATTTAAAAGACAAATGATGATTTTTTGATTTTAAAAAATTTCAACCAGATTTTTCCTAATCTAGCAGGAGTCTGATTATTCTTATCTAGGAAAAGGGCAGATTGTATACATGCAGACTGAGGCATGAACCAATTCTCTAACTGGAAGACAAATTTTAAGTCTAAGACTCCAGAACATTCAATACAGACTGAGGCATGAACCAATTCTCTAACTGGAAGACAAATTTTAAGTCTAAGACTCCAGAACATTCAATAACTTTTTAAGTGGTTGCCTCTCTCTCTCCTTACTTAGCTACCTAATGAGGAAATCTGGCAACTGCCTGAGACAGCTTTAAACATGTCCAGGTCACTATGAAAAAATGGCAGAGAAAACTGCACTAGTGACATCTTCTCCAGGTCCCAACTGAGGAAGGACATCTGCCAAAAGCTGTCATCCTAGGACACTTGCAAGAAACTGTCATCCTCACCAGGAACTATCAATCAGAAAAACAAAACAAAATACGCATTCTCAGAAAAGTAGATGAAAGCCTAAATGTCCAAGTAGCGGCTGCATAGAGACAAATGAAGACAGAAGTTCCAGCAGTTTCTCCTCTTTCACTTTGGATCTCTTGCTCAGGTTCATGGTTCACTTTAATCACAGAGCTGAAGATATGAGAACTCAGCGCTGTTTCAATTATAACCAAAACAAGCCTTCCTCGCCTTCTTACCCTTGGGAAGCAAAGAGAAAGCCATGTTTTTAAAAGATGAATCCTGTGCCTCATGACATGCAAAAGTCTTTCATAGTAAAAATTGATAACAACATTGTTCTTAGAATGGTGTAGTTGAAAGGGTCAAAAATGTATGCCAGAGTTTTAAGATAATATTGTTAGAAGCTGTGGTTTCACATTTAGTGATACAGCCTACATTTCATGTCATTCTGTCAAAGTTTTTAACCTTTTCAGTGTTACACACTAATGTTTAATCAAAATTGGACATACAGTCACACACAAAGATCTACGCTGCTTCAAATTATAGGAGTGTCGTAGGGTGCCCCTCAATTTTCCACTTTATGAGCTAGGAGAGATGGTTTAGGGTTAGTGTTGATGGATTTAGCACTAGGTTATTGCATTACTCTGTTACTAGAGCTTCGAAGATAATAAGGTCATATATAGACTCATGGTATGCTAATAATAGAATGAATAAGTAAATATAAATAAAGGTTACTTCAGTGTTTTAATGCTTAATTTTCTGAAGTTTAAAAACAACTTGCTCTATGTTTTTATCTGTTGTTTCTCTATATAGTTGATTTTATAAATCCTGTATCGATCCTCCTACTTTCATATTCCTGTTATGTCTGATTTTTATATTTTTGAATAATTTTCCTATTTTCTTATTGATTGTACAAATTTTATAGTCCAAATTTTCTTTTCAGGCTATCATATTTTAAATTATCACTAAAGTGATTTAAATGCATTCTTTTTTTGTGTGTGTGTGGTACTGGGGATCGAACTCAGGACCCTGCGCTTGCTAAGCAAGCACTTATTCCACTGAGCTATATCCCCAGCCCCTTAAATGCATTCTTATCTCATAATACTTTCTTGCTGCTAAGAACTATCAACAAGTAAAATCTGATCACGAAATCAAACTCATAAAAATTAGACATCAGCCTGATATCAGACTTCACTAATAGTTTCAAGGACACACATAGTCAAAAGGCACAGGTGACCCAAGAAATCTTGGTTCCCAGATACCTCCTTTTGACATCAGGCACATGTTTTATGGTCTGGAATGATAGATGACATTGATAAGCGAGGTTTGATTTATAGACAAGGGACATACTTCTCGTAGCATTCTGTGTGTAGCAATTTTTCTCCTTAAAAAATCTGCTTATTCTGTTTACAACAGAGATTTAATTAAGTCACTTTCCTTCTTTTCCCTGATGTCATCCTCAGGCTCAGCAGTCAGGCGATGGTTTAATTTCTTCTTCCTGCAAGGGCAGTAATATGGGGACTCAGTAGCAAAGGGATGTTTTTTCCTCCTACTGACTGTATTGTTTTCATCACAGATGAATTTCTAAATGATTTTAATCTCATAATCTTTGGCTTTATAATGTTAATGGTTACTTCTAAAGTAAGCTTCTAAAAATCTGTGTGCTTTTGAAAGGATGTCAGTAAAAGGCAAGTCTGTATACTCAGAAGCTAAACTCTATCTGGTGGCCACTCAGCTTGATCAGAACAGTACTAAACCCTCAAGACTACTCTATAAAATTTTCCTTACCTGCTGTTTACCATGTACCAGTTCTGGAGTGTACCAATACTATATGTGAGGTCACTAACATTCTACAAATATCTCAAATACTTCCTCAAACAGTAAAAGAAAAATCATTTTGAAAAACGACAGTTAAATAATACGTAAAGCATAAAATTCTTACATCTGAGGAGTCTTACGATAATGGCTATACACAAAAAAAGAAGAATCCTGCATCCTACTATGGGCCCTGAATGGAAGATAATTGAAATGATATTAAGAAAAATTCACACTTTTGTATACTCACTAAACTATGGATCAAAGCAAATTCATCTTAAGTACCACCATTTAAGCTGAAAGAAATAAAATGGACTTTGTTAAATAAGATGGGATTTCTTTTTTTTTAATTTTAAAAAGTAAAAGAACAAAAACATATTAACAAAGAGATAGCCACTTACAAAGTAGTACCAGACAGTACAATCAGAACTGAATTACAGACAAAGTGACAGGGAATTAACAATGGTGGCTGTATTACATATTGATAACTTCGAAGTGTATACTCAGGGAAACAAATATAGACATGCAAGATTGATCAAACAACTAATCATTAACAGTTCCTTACAATGAAGCGCCTTAAGTCAGTGGTACAACTGTGTTACCATCCTGCACAGATACACATACATACAGATTAAGCCTTTCTTCCTTTTCTCCCTCCCCCATCCCAGCTGCTCCACACTTTCGAGCAGTTTCTTTCATTTCACACTGTTCATCACACCTCCTAATTGATATTCACACTCTCAGGTTCCTACACCAGTGATACACTACGCTGCTTACGCATGCACCTCTTACTTATTCCACTTATGAGTATGGTCTCTTGTTGTCATAAAATGGTGTTTCTTAAGAGAAGTCCTGGCAAAATAGAAGTATGTGAAAAGGCCAGAAGATAAATGGTACTAAAAAGAATTTTGGAAAGAGGAAATGTCTTGGTATGACTGTGGTTCTGGGAGTAACGTTATACAAGGATCCTGCTAATTTAGAACCTAGCAGACCACCTGAAGAATTTGGATGTACTGTATTATAAAATCAATGGCAATGTATACAAAGATGTTGTCAAAAATGTGACTTAATCAAAGCCCTATTCATTAAAATGTAGGTCTAGCTCTTAACAAAGAAGGTGCATTTAGTAGAACATGACAGAGGCAAAGGGCTGCTACTAAGGCGGTTGGTTAGCTTGTTTTCACTCCCCTAATGAAATACCTGAACAGACATCTCTAAAGAAAATAAGTTTAGGTAGCTCACAGCTGTGGAGGCAGAAGTCCAACAGCATAGCGCAGGCCACGGCAAGGGCCGCATCTAGAAGTTGGGAGTACAAATGAAGGAAGAGCTTATACGAAACTAGGAAGTCTGAGTTTGACCACACTCTCAAAGTGTGTGGTCAAACACAGCCGCTCATGGCAGCGTGGGCTCAGGAAAGCCCATTCCAGGAGATCTTAATTCCCTTCTGAGGGCAGTGTTCCCAGTGACCCAAGCATTCCCACTAGACCTTCAACTGCTCTACCGCCATGAAGGGAAATAAGCTTCCACCACCTGAGGAATGGGAGATAAACCATATCTAAACCATAGAAAGTGATAGCTATCTATTTTTCATAAATTTAGAAAACTGGTATTTGATAAAAGAATACAGTCACTACTTCTAGTTTGAATATATTTGATTGTAGGCAAGTTAGGGTTCAAGGCATCTGCAAGACTCTGAAATTATTGAGATTGTCATCATTTACTAACGTAAAGCAGACAGGTAAGTTGATGAGTCTATGCTTTGAAACTGTGAAGCTCATTTTGCTAAAGTGAAAGCGAGGAAAGTATAGAAACCAGACTGAAAAAGGGAAACTCAATTATGATTATATTTAGATAAGACATAATGCCATGCTATGGTATGTGGAAAAGTAAGACAGAAAACAAAAGCCATTTTAGTGTAAGACTACATAAAAGTCACTCATCTCTTGAATGAAGTAGGTGAAAGGAGTTTCAAGAACATTTCTCAAATTTCTTTCTATGAGGATTTGAGTGGAAATACGACATTCTCATAGCAGAATTGAAACCACTGCAGGAGAAACATGTGTCCTGGAACACCGCGAGCAACACCACGAAAACAGATATGGTGTCATACACTTACTTTGGAAAATATAGTAAGAAATTTAAATAAATACATTTTTATGATATAGCCTATGATGAGCTAGTCTTATTTTTCTTTTCAAAATTTATTACCCTGCTTTGAAACTGTTTAGTTGTTTTCGTATTCTTTTATAATCATTTTCTCTTTAAAATAAAAAGTCTTGGGCTGGGGATATAGCTCAGTGGAATAAGCACCTGCCTAGCAAGCACAGGGTCCTGAGTTCAATCCCCAGTACCGCCAAAAAAAAAAAAAGTCTTATTTTTCTTAATTCCATAACTTTAGAGCCACTTTTGAGTAAATAAGGGGAAATAGGATGAATGAATTGGCCAGAAGAAAGTTTGGGAGTCTTGAGGAAAACTATTAGTTTCCTTGAACATGATAGTACTTAGTGTTAATAATAACTACTAAAATGGAAAAGAGGGCAAACATTTCTATACATTTACTATAAATGAAGGGAGGATTTATAATAATCATTTTACATAATAACACGCAGCTACTGTGTTAAAAGGATAGCTTTATATTTTGACAAGGAAATGTACATGGAAATATTTAAGAATATTATTCAAAAGTAATTCAGACAGTTTGAGCCATTACTCCTAATAAACACACAGAGCAGCCCCACTGATTTAATAGGTGAGTTCAACTTTTTAAATGAATGTCTATTTTCAAACTATGGCATCTTTACAATTAATAAAATATATTTATTCTTTGTTAGAAGGTTGATCACTGTCATAAAGCTCATAATCCTGTAATAAAAAGTAAAATTACAACATTTTATTTGACAAAGCTCTGTTCAATTTTATGTATATAAATACATCTGATTTCTGATAACTAAATTTTGTTATTTAATGCATTAGAGTGTTCTCACTGCACACACCCACACAACAGAGTTATATTCCTCTTCACTTGTATTATTCTGGCTTACTCAACCACACTATAATTAAGAGTCATTTAATTAAGATCAGCAGTCTCTGGTTGCACATTTCCTACATTTCACTGTGCTGGTAAAAGATATTGATATTAAGAATCAAATTTTGTATGTTTTATTTGGTAGTAGTTAACAGTTACATAAAAAGTGAACAATTTTTCTATTAAAGAATATATGAATATTAATCATAATCTTGAAAGTATATTTTACAATTTTATGAATATTTCACCAATTTCTAAAAATTAAAAAAGTAAATAAAAGCATGGAGTTCTCACATATATAGGTGTATAACTTATAATTACATTTGTCTAACTTTATTATTACTCTGATGGTTTCCTCCCTTAAATTGAAAACAAGAGGAAATGATTATCTTCAGTACAACTAATGCAATACTTACAATCTCTTTTTCTGAAATATAAAAGATATAATTTATGTGAAATTTTACTTAACGGTACTAAATGTTTCAGGCGAAAATAGTATGATTTACTTAGAAAGTCCAAAGAGAGCCTGAAACACTCCTTGACATACAGATTCACATTTCCCAGAACTCAGCTGCTTGAAAGAAAAAGCAGAGCTCACATGATTGTCTTATCTAATGCTTACAAGAATTCATTTTCTCTTAAAGGTCAAGTGACTGTAGGCACGCTGGTTTCTGGTCAATACGTTACTCTGTTGAAAGGAGAAAGAGCAGAAGGATTACCTGAAACGAGTAGACCACTATGACTCCCGCCTGTGATGTGAATACGTACTGATTGAAACACAAAGACAAAGAAGTTGTGCTCATTACTCTCATTCAAGACAGCTTCTGCGCCTTATCATTCCGGTAGTGTCTGTCCACAGTCTGGTCGGAAAATTCACATTGGCTATCCAGATACAACTCCTCATGAGGCAAAATTTACTAAGTTAATGTCTGAAATTTAGACCCTTTGCGATAAACAGCTTTTAGTTCTACCCATTTTTATTTCTTCTTAAATATTTAAGCTTTTGTTAAATACAACTTTTTAAAGTGTCAGTTAAAGGTTTGATCAGTTCTGAATAATGAATTATAATATGTATGGGATTCTTTTTTATTTTGTCTATAAAGATCTGTTTAACATAAATATAGTGAATTTTGAAATCTAAACAACTAGTCAAGGTAAGACATGTGTAACACACAAATGTTTAGGTCCTTTCCTTCAAAAGTTATATTTCTTAAGCATTGGATACTTGACTGTGGAGAAAAGAATGGTAAAAGTCTTATTTGCTTTCAAAAATACAAATCAAGCTTCAGTTATTTTCATGTTAATTAATTATGAATTCATGCTTGGTTGAAAGTCACTATTGCACTATATTTGAAGCTGTTATAAATATAAACTCAGCAAGAAAATATTTACCAAATTTCTGATGTATAATGGCTATTTGAGGTACTTATTGAATCATTCAAAATAAAATAAAGTTTTAAAAGCAGAGTCAAAAGAAGCAGGCATTTCCCATCCATTTATATTTTGCTTTTGTAATATATCTAAAAGGCAAAGGAGTAGCCAATCAATGTAGAGTAATGTATTTTTCCAAAAATCAAAATAGAAGGGAAAAATGGATGTGTCACACTTGGTACACTCATGAAAATACTAAATTCCACTTCTATAGCAGGCCCTGAATCATTGCCCATTTTTCTACTGTCTTATATCTGAACCGTGCCTGAAATGAAATATGCATATCTCTTTTGTGATTCTTAGAGAAGTTTAAAAAATTAATGATGTTTAATTTAGTCAAGTCTTTGTATGTGTTTTGAATATAATACCAATATGTGGTTATTGTTGGAGGAAATCTGTCAAGTAGTAGTGTTTAAATGGGAGAATCATTTAGGTACTTAATGTTGTAGATTGAGATAAGGAAGTAATGAATAGTTCAAGAGTGGAGCTCCCTAAGAAATAGAAATATGTACTATAAATATGAAAATGTTACAGAGGTACAATTCAAGTAATTCTTTATTATTTGACTTTCAACTAGGTTAAATATGTTTATTTGACATGGTAACATGTTTCTTACTACAGATAAAATATGCCAGCTACACTTGAAATGGTCATTTTTCTATGATTGTTAATTAAATGTTACTGTAACCTGAGGTTGCATTTGGGATTGATAATGCAATGCATTATTTATGTGGACTAAATACATAAGAAAGATAGTACTGTTGGTGATACATTTTCTTCTGTAGTTTAATGTCTTTTGCCTCACAGGAAATGATACTTTCCTGTTACTATACTAATCTGCTTTTCAAGTAACTTCCCTGCTATATGAGCAACTTAAAAGGCTTGTATATATTCATGACAAGGTAGCAATTTAGTATCACAGTATATCTGTAAAAGTAGAGGACTGGATGGAGAAAGAAACGAGGAGGTGTAAGAGCCACAGTGTTGGAGAATCTGACTCACTGTGAATCCTGCTCACTGTGCTGTGACAAGGGCCTAAGCCAATCCTTCCTAGCGTGTGCTGACATGATGACATGCCTTATTTCATGCTCCATTGAGAGAGAAGGCAGGAGTTCAGCGTCAATGTTCATTATCACTTTCCTCTCTCCTGCTGATATTAAAGCCTTCATTACTGTGCGTAAATGCACTGCAGCATGCAAAGCAATATTCCGTGGGTCATATTCTCTCCTGTCATTATTTGGCCCCCGAAATGGGTGCGCAATTTTGCTATCCAAGCTCACTTTTATATTTTGCGCTTCAAAAATGGTTGTAGGTAGACCATAAAGGTATGCAAAACGATTTTTAACCAATAGAAATGTTATATGTCATTAAAGTTTCATATATATGATATCTTTTCTTCAATGAGAACCATAGTGTAGTCAGAATGCAGTGAAAAACCTGACTTTAGATACAAGCTGCACTGGTTATATTACCATTGGAAAGCAATGTTTCTTGCTCCAGGTTCATCATTTCTAAACTATAAATAAGAAATCCTCTCCTAAAGAGTCTCAGTAAAGATTAGAAATAACGAACGTCAAGCCTTTTATAAATGCCATCTGATAATTACTACTGCCAAGCACCTAAAAGGTTTATCAGTCAGCCATCAGAACTAATAAGGCCAGTGTAAAATAATGTATTCATTATGGAGACCAGACTTTAACAGCTGTGAGACTTTCTGAAAGTCTACAAATTTTAATGATAAATCTATGCGTGGGAATGGTAGGTACACAATAATGAAGCAAAGCAACAATGAAAAGTACTGGAAGACACGAGCATGACTCAGGGTTCAAAAGGACAGTTAGGACTTTAAATTCATCCATCATCTCCTTGAAAGTCTTAGGTGTAGGTAACCTCAAGGGAAAGATGGTAGCTTCCTCCATGAGGTTACATACATTTGCCTTAGCATTTTGACAGGACAGAAAAAGTGGTGTGTGTTGGAGGACCTCCACCCTTAGCTAGCATCAGACTTCAACAAGGTAAACCAGCAGGTTGGAAATATGCACAAGCAGCAACTTACCTGCTGCCCATTCTGGCCGTCAGGAGAGAGCCACTGCTTCACTATTCTTCAAAAATTTATGCACTTTTTCCTTCAGTTTAATTCTAATCAAGAACTGTGAAATGGACAATACAGTAATAATTAGAGGTCTAGCATAGCTAACCTGGCTCAGTATAAATCTTCTATAATATCATAAGTTATACAGTTCTGTGGTAAGACCTCCAAAATCTCACAGATAAAAATCAAGGATTTGCTATGTGAAAGTTATGTGCTCATAGTGACTCTGAGGCAAGGTTATCTAATATACTATTATTTTCTTGGCTCAATCTGATCGAAAAACCTCCAATTGAAGTTTGCCATTTGTCTTAGTTACCTTTTCATGGCTGGGGCACAATTCCTGACACAACATAAAAAAAGTGTTTTATTTTGGCTCACGGTTTGTAGAGGTTTCAGTGTGTAGTCAGCTGTTACCAAGGCAGAGTGACATGGCACAGGGGAATCATAGAGGAGAAACAGTTCATGGCATGGCAGGCAGGAAGCAGAGAGAGAGAGAGAGAGAGAGAGAGATCCAGGGAAGAGGAGGTACATATACCCCTCCAGACCACACCCACAGTGATCTACCTCTTCCCACCAGGCTTCACCTGGCAACATCACAACCAGCTACATACCCACCCTTGGACTAATTTAGTGATAAGTATCACACACTCATGCACTACTCATCTCACACTCAAAAACTCCATTATGAGCACATGAGGCCTTGAGAGGACATATAAATATAAACCATAAAACCACTTACCATGGCTAAAAGGAAGAAATAATATCAGACAATGCACTGCTCTTCAAGCTTTTGTGCAGAGGTGATATATACATTACTCTGCTCTCTATTCATTGACCAAAGCAAATGTCCGGTCAAGTCTGAAGTCAGTTGGGCCAAGGATGTGAACTACACTCCAGGAGGGAAGAGCAGGTATTTCCATCCTGTGAGCATGGTACTCTACAGTCAACTCTTCCTGTCAGAAATGGGTGATCCACTTATTGCTGCAAGTACATGTACATTCATGCAATACTACGGTGCGTGTAAATTATGAGCACATCCCCCAAAGGTTTATGTGCCGGAAGCTTGATCTCTACTGAGTAATACAGATATGGTACAACTCTCATGAGGTAAGAACTAGTGTAAGGTCATTGAGATACTGCCCTTGGAAGAACAATATATAGCTTCTAGAGGATCCTGGTTAGTCATTGAGAGAATGCATTGATAAAATAAGCCTAAACCAGTCCTGTAATCCCAGCACTCTGAAAGGCTGAGATAGGAGAATCATAAATATGAGACCCATGAGGCAATTTAGAGAGACTGTCTTTCTAAAGTGAAGATCGATGTGATATAGCCTGATGCAAACATGCTGGGTTCAATTCCCAAGACTGCAGAATGAGAGAGATCAAGCATCCCATCCTAGCCTCTGAATCTCTCTGTTGCTCCTTGTCTCGCCGTGTGATGGCTTCTACATGCACTTCAACCACAATGATGCCATTTCCAGGAGGCCTTCACTAGAGCTGAGCAGAGCCTGCACTGCACTCTTGGGCCTCCTAAACTGGGAAGTAAATTAAACTCTTTGCTTTTTAAAGCACATAGCTTTAGGTATTCTACAAGATCAACTTAGAATGATGCGCACACTCTCAGGGAAGATAACGAACATGTAATTGTGCTATGGCATGAGATTCACATCCGGGTATCTGGGTTTTTTTCTTCTCCCACAACTGCTGCCTAATGAGATGAAAATGAAAAGTACCAGGCATAATAGTAGGAAATTTAAATTTATTCTGCCATGAAGATTCAAAACCATACTGAGAAACTGGCACTTTCTATTACTAGGACTCCAGTCCTTTTCTGCCAAGGAAGTTCCCCAGTTCATAATTTGGGGAGCATAGGTAGCGTCACACTCTGGGGCACCCTTTTCTTCCATTTGTCTTATTTGACTACACATGAAGGCAGCATTATACAGTATATTCTTCACAGTAGCCAAGCGGTCTTCATAACCTTCCTCCTGCTCGTCGTAAGGAAAGATAACCCTGAAGTATTCATAGGTAAATGGATGCAACTTGGGAACATAATGTTAAGTGAATTAAGTCAGACTCACAAGCTTAAATATCACATGGTTTCTTTCATGTGAGAAACAAAAGATGACAGAGAGATGATAGATGATAGACGGTAGGTAGGTAGGGAGATAGGTAGGAAGGGAGGGAGGGAGGGAGGGAGGTAGATGGATACAAAGAGCAAAACAGAAGTGACTTAACTAGAAAACAGGGAGAAGTTCAAATACTTCCCCAAATTGCTCATTCCATTGTTTCAAAAATATTTTAACATGTATGATAATTTATTTCATTTATACTACCAGTTTATCTTAATTTGTTCAAAAGAAAATGTTGTGCTATCATCTTTCTTCATTGTAAGAAATTTTTGGTGTATGTCTTATACTTGGAGTATCTACTTTGAAGATAATAGTATGCAATGTATTAACTGTTTTTATTCCCTTATTATTTTATACAAAATTTTAGTTTTTCATAAAATAAATAAAGAAATTTGAAAGTTCAAGAATCTCTTCATTGGTTGAATAATTACAGCTGGCACATTTGAGCCTACATGTTTGCTGTTCAAGAGCTAAATGTTTATTTTTTTTCACTAAGTCATACCTTGAACTAAAAGAGTGTATTTGTTCACCATGTTAAAGGACCTGACAGACTATGAATTTGTTTTTTGACACAAAGCTATGTTTTAGTTGGTCTTCACCATTCAACCAATAACTTAATTTTATATTTCAATATTGAAGTTGATAAGAAATTGTCCTCTATAATTCCATAAGTTTCTAAATTTGTGGATTTTGTTTTCATTAGAGAACCATTTTCCAAGGCTTTTTTTTTCATATAAGTGAGATACTCATTATCTTACTTCTCCTTTCTTTTTAAAGGATGTCTGCCTTAACTAAGAGTTGAATAATATAATGTTCTCTCTCCAGAGCAGAGAACATAACTGCACCTACCATCTATGAGACTGAAGAAAAGTCTCCGTACAGCAAAAGGGAAGCATGTTTTCCTATTATTATAAAATATTTATGTTCCCTTAGCTAACTTTTCTCAGTTAACTTTTCACTTTACATCTTCCAGAATGTCTTAAAATATAAATAATTATCATCATTTCTTTATTATTGTGCATTTACCCTATTTTAAATATCACTTTAGTGAAATTTAATGAGTGAGCAATGATTAACATCTCTCATTTGTAAAGGTTTACCTTGAACTTGGGTCCTATTAAATCTTCTTTATCTCTTCTCCTGTTGCAAAAGGTAAAAAAATTATAGAGAAGATCCTTGCTTTCGCTAGCACTACTGAACAAAAAAGAGGATATATGTCTCAAGGACACAAAAATCTTATGTTTTGACTCAATTTCCAGTGGAAATTTTAAATTAAATTCTAATTATAGATAAGTCCAGGCTTTTATTAATTATACTGAAGAAACCATGGTAGCAAATCAATGCTGGTGTTTTGCATGGGGCAATACTAACCTCTCTTGGTTACTTTCATTTATGTATTTTCAGTTTTTACGTTTTCCTACTTTGCTTTATGTGTTTCATTCATTAAAAGTTCATCATTTCACAATTGATTAATAAATTAAAATCCTATATTCAATAACGCAACTACAGGAATGACTTAGAGAAGTCCAAAATATAAATGTAATTATGGAATAAAAACAAAACTAAGCAAAGCTGTTTTTAACAACGGTTGTGAGAGTCTGTAAGAAACTCAGACTCCTGTTACTCTGATTTGGTGTTAGTTGTCTCCAAAGTGCTTTCCCAGTCTGTGTCTGCTGTGCTAAATCTGACCACCACCCACATTCTCAATATATATGGCCTCTCACTGCTGCTTCTTTTAAATTCTGGTGGCAGAGAGTGGAGCAGCACCTCTTTTAAAGGTTGAACCAGAGAAACTTGATTTTTAGGAAATATCTATTAACTTGGCTCTCTCAGTTCCAGATTTCACTTCTTATCCAAGACAGCCATTTCCCTCTCTCTTGTCTGAGGTCTTCCCTGCTTGTGTAATAAATCTTTCATCATAACAAAGGGCTACTGGACTGGGTTATGCTTTTTGACGTCTGATTCTGACCTGGGAGGAAATTTATTTAGAGTTCATTAGTGAGGCAGCAATAACACTGATAAACACAGAAAAAAGGAGCTATCAGCTATTGTATGACTGGCACAGAAAGTGAAGCCCTTCCCAGCTAAAATTTTCCAGAATGGTGGGAGCGTTTCATGTCCTTTGATGATCTCCTGGAAGCTGAACTCTCATTCATGAATAAAAAATGCACAAAGCACAGCTCTGGAAACAATTTCAGCACGTTTGTGGCTGCCCACCTCACACTCTATGCTGGGGGGTGATGAGCATTGGGTGGAGTGAAGTAGGCAAGGTGGATTGGGGAGACGTGGTAAAAGCAGTTTCACTCAACCCTAGCGAGGTGCCAGGAGGGTCAGTTACAATGAAAATGCCATCCCAGCTGGGCAGCGTTGGGGGTTTACAAATGGAGCATGTTAGCAATAAATCCCATGCTTTAGCTGTCCAGTGAGCATTGTGAATAAATGAAGAATTATTTCAGAAGCTTACAAAGAGGTACCTGGGGCTCAGGGCAAAATTGGACCTGGAGTGAGGGCTGCTACTATATAGGCTTGGGAATCTGTCTCCAGTACCCTTTTGTTTGTTCTGAGAAAGGACTTCTTAAAAGAGCCACCTCTTTAAAAAGCCAACCTATAATGGTGTCACCCTGAGATGTTATTGTCCCCAGCCAGCATACGGGTGAACCTTAGGCCCCAGGAGGCAGAGAAGGCCACTTTCTGAAAGTTTCCAGCTACCGGAAGGAGCATCTCCACACAAGATGGTCCAGTAAATGTTGCCTGAGGCCACTGTTCATTGACCTACGTCTGGAGGTGGTGTGTTCACTGTGGAAAGCTGCTGTATACACGGACACTATCCCCCAAGTATGCTTGTCCACCAGGAAAGCACCATCTTGGCCTTGCCTGAAATGCCAAGGGACTTACTCTAAACTTTTGCCAGTTGGGTTGACAAGAGTTGATGACTAAACCTCATGCCTGCCCTGGTCTCCAAGCCTCCGGAACAGAGCTGAGTACCCTTGGGTTGCCTACCTAAAAGTCACCATGTCCAGAAGTCTGAGCTGGCCTTTGTGGGAAGAGACCTTGCCATTCCATACTCAAACTGATCATTTTATATTATAAATTCCATGTACAGATGCATGTATGAAGATATATATTTACCTCCACGCAAAACTATATTCATTTCATGAGTAACTAAATTGTAATTATATATTCTACACAGCTGAATTATTTACTTCATAAACTGTATTCACTCAAAGTGAAAACAGATATGGTTTCTGTTTCCTGATTCACAATATGAAAATACAACTGTAAACTACACCCTTGGAGTAAATGTAATTGTTGGAGGACTTAGTGCACAAAAGGTAGTTTTAAAACTGTCAAAATTTTATAAGTTGTCTTAGTCTATTGTGCAAGAGAACCACTGACGGGGTGACTTCTTTCCCACAGTTCTCAGACGGAGAAGTTAGGTAAAGGACGTGGCCGGTCCAGGGTCCGGTAAGGGGCTGCTCATGGTCTGTGGCAGCCATCATCTCACCGTACCTCACACGGCAAGGAGGGATGAGGCGCTCTCTGAGGGTTCTCTGTAAGCCTGCTAATACCTTTCCCGTGGGCTTGAGTGCTGTAATTACTTACTGGCCAACAACTCCAAATGCCTTCACTTCTAATCACATTGAGATTAAGACATCACTGCATGAATGTTGGGGGTTGCGTTCAGCTTGTAAGAAGTGTTCGTACATAATAAAATGTCTACAAAGTAGTAATCAACTAAGTTGCCACTTAAAACTAATCAATTCTGCAGGTACATCTTCTCTTTTCTGTAATTTCTGTTACAGTATTTTTTCTCTTGAATATCTCTATTATAAGCTAGCTTTTCCATCTTCAGAATCAGAATCCCAGGAGGACCTATTGACTTAGGCTAAAATTATTCTCACTAAAATTGAAAAGGGCATATGCAATTAATAAATTATGATAAAATGGAAGAGGAAATAAGAGAACTCTAAATAGCCAAATAAGGAAATTTAGTTTTTCTAACTTCAGTTACAAAGAATCAGTAAAGAAGAAAATAGGGCCGAGGATATAGCTCAGTGGCATAAGCACCTGCCTGGCAAGGGCAAGGTCCTGAGTTTGATCCCCAGTACTGAAAAAAAAAAAAAAAAAGCCTTCTGTCACTAGTTCAGATGAAAAAAAATCCATGAATGGCTTATCTTATTCATTGAGTGATTTAATTAATTCATAAATCTTAGGTGTGGGTGTTCCCATTCTTTTGATTTTGTAGCTCTTCTGAACAGTATGAGGCACGTGCTTCATGAAGACAGTCACCACATGAACTTACGTACTTAGTCCTAGACTTTTGTCTAAAGGTTGAATCAACATTACTTTTATTTGGCATGATACTCATGGGAAGAGAAATGATATAGCTTTTAAAGAAACTTTATATTTTCTTAAAGAATTTTCGCCTTTTAAATTTATTATCCAGAGTACTGAAATATAATTTAGAATACTTTCATATACTTTTTATCCATCCAATAAACATTATTGTGCACAGTGCCAGATCCTGTGCTAACTACAGAGGATGCAAAGAATTAAATTAGCTTCTGATTTCAGAAAGTAGATGCCTTAGTATGCAAGATAAATGAAAAATATTTTTAAATAATAGTATTGTGAATCAGTGGAGTAATATTGTCTCCCAAGTACATTGAAGAAATAACTTTACAGGAGAAAATCAAGGAAGCTATTATTCAAAAACCTGAGACATGTTGCATTGGTGCTTCTGGTTTATATTTTACAATTTATGAACTTCACTGGCTTTTTTTATGCTTACCATGTTCATCTCCCAGCGAAGAGGCCGCCGCATGCACCAAGTCTTGTTTAACAAGTGGTAAACTGCTGGGTTCACACTACCTGAAGTAATCACTTCCTAAAAGCAAAAAGCCAAAGATTGCATTCTGATTTTTCCTGCCATAAAAATAAATATTTATAAGCCTTATTGTGTTTCCTATGACTTTCAAACCTCTAGCTCAGAACTATACTTGGCCTCCTACTTCATCCTTTCACTCCTTGCATAATGTAGAACAAAACCCCATCAACACCCGTACGCGGAGGTAAGAGTCTATGAGCAAGTCCCCATACAGAAGGACTTTCTCTCATCATCTGTAAGCCTTCATTTAGACCAAGCAAGGCTGAAGGTTGCCAGACTTAGGGTAGGGAGCGGAGTAGACTCTGTACTTGCGCTTGCATTATACATGAGCACACTTTGAAAGGCGATGGACTTTCTGCGCCTTCATTCATTAAGAGTCTCAAATCAGCATCGTGTCTCCTCTATGTCCATTTTACTTGATGCATTCCTTATTTCGCACATTCCATGCATTGCTGACAGATAGAAACACAAGCTCATACATAGTCATTGGTGGTCGTGGCAGGAGATTCCAAATGTCTGAGAAGGCACTTGAACTACCTGAAATTATTACATTGCTGAATCTAGACCCGTTTATGGAAGGTTATTTAAACTAGTTTTAGAGTAATGTATCCAAAGTTTGGTCTAATAAATTTTAAAATCAGAAAATTGTGCACAGGTTTATATATGTGTGTGTGTGTGTGTGTGTGTGTGTGTGTGTGTGTGTGTGTGTGTCTAAGAGTTACTGAATTCTCTCCAGGTACTATACTGATATACAAGCAAGTTTCTTTGAAATTGTATAAACTGTTTTCACAAATGTAAGAAAAATGCATGCATCTGATAGAATCAAATTGCTTAAAACATTCTCTATACTTTTGAACATATTCAAAACTACATTACCAAACACAGTTTTGAGCACTTTTACTCATTCACTACAGACAATGGCAATTATGTATTGGAAAAGGAGTAGTTTTTCAGATATATATAATAACTGTGGTAAGAATAAATAACCTGAAAAGATTATTTCATGGCATATTACTATCTTACAAAGATTTATATTTCCAAATAAAATTTAGTGTTTTTACTAAGAAATACCCAGAAGTAACTCTAAAGAGCACATAACAATATTCTAGTGATAAAATAGTAGAATGATCTTGCAATAAGTATAGATAACTTTATATTTACCATTTGACTAGCTGTACAATAAGATACTTCAGATAAAATTTTGATTTTACTTAAATCTTTGTTAAGTTTCCCTATGCTTTATTTTTTGGAAACTATTGAATGAATAATAATTTCCTTACTGTATGTGGAAAGGAAATTATTGTTAATTTTTTATTTTATGAAAGGAAATTCTTAACTTTGTTTTCTATTAAGAAATATAAATTTTTAAGAAGCAATACAAATTAATATATAAAGGTACATTTTTACATAGGCTCTGACATCTAAAAAGTACAGCCACAACACACCGCATATATTACCACCACATGAATTCTTGAGTTACAATTAATGTACCCAGTATTTCCTTTTTAAAACTGTAAATGATACACAGAAACCCAAACTAATATATGGGCACCATAAAACAACAAAAAATGCTACTTAAGAGAGTCTATTTCAAATACAACCCAGTGCTTCAATAATTTCATTGCATTTTTATAAGACACAAAAGCTTCCTGGAAGATGCATGATTATGGCACCCGCTTGCCTCTCCTCTCTGCTGCTGCAGGGGTGTATCTGACAAACACTCAGCAGACAGATGGCTAACCCCGTGAATGACATTATTCATGTTAAACAAAATGGCTTTCTGACGATCATAATGTAGCACCTGCAACTGGTGCTGTTCTTCTAACGCAGGAGGAAAAATTGGGCTTTGGTGAGTTCATCAGTTGCAGTATCCGGCTTATTTGCTGATAGCCACAGAAAAAGGGAATTGCCAGTCAATTACCAACAACCCCTAATTGTGCAATAAAGCAGGAATGAAATTTAATGTCTCAAAATATATACTTACAAATACATATTTGTTTATATCAATGAACAGAAGGATTTTGTTGCATGTTGATAGACCTCGGGGAATGATTTTTTTCATTAATACACAAAATATAGCCAATCTGAGTCAATTACTACCTATATTCAAAATAAAAAAGACATATAACAATGTTCAATCTCATGCTATATACTTGTTCCTAATTTCCTCATCTTATTCCAAATATTAATTGTAATACTTCACCATTTATATCTTTTATGAGTCAAAATTTCTCATAAAATATACTTCAGGTTAAATTATTTTCCCTCTACTTGTTATATAAATGCATTTCTTCTGGGTCCTTTCAATTAACAACAAACTTCCCCAATGAAATATAAACCCATTTACTCAGAATTCATTAACAGCAGTCATGAAATATAGTTACTCTCCCCCAAGGTTCACTTCTCTCCGCTAATCGGCGCTTATTCTGTTACCATATTTTCAAAGTTAACCTTCTCCAAAGCTTTAATCATTGACAGTCTGTGCCCTGGCTACTCTGCCATCACTTATTGCTTCTCAGATTTATTGTTTTACAACACTCGGTGCGACATCATCAGCCACAACACAGCCGAAGAAAGAATTGTTCCCAAGGAGTTTGAACCTCACCTTGCCATCAAAGCAGGGGATACTGACATTGTAGTTGATGCACCTGCTTATTTCATTAAGTCAAAAGGCCATCAATAATTAGGATAAGTATATTGTGTTTCTGCTCCACTGTGTTATTAATTCAAAGTATATTTCACAGTGTGTTTTCTAGCTGAAAATGAATCCGCTGAGTTTAGAAAGGCATTTTATTTTATTTTTTTTAAAGTAAAAGCACAAAAACATATTAACAAACAGACACAAAGTAGCATAAGAAACAGTACAATCAAAACTGATTTACAGACAATGTGACATGGACTCAACAATGGTTGTTGCTTTACTTATTGATATCTTCAAAGTGTATATTCATGAACACAAATACAGACATGCGAAATTGGTCAAACAATTAATCATCTCAACAACAGGAAAAAAAAAACTGGAAATCATTAACAAAGAGGCACAAAGTAGTACAATAACAGTAAGATCAGAATCGAATTATAGACAAAGCATCAGAAAACCAACAGTAGTTGCTGCTTTGCAAATTGATATCTTCAAAGTGTATGCTCAGGATAACACATATAGACATACAAGATTGATCGAATAACCTGTCACCAACTATTCCTTAGCATTAAGTGACATAATACAATAGTAGGACCATGTTAGCCCTCCTGCACATATGTATCTACATATATACATACATACATTTTTGCCTCTTAGAAAGGCATTTTATTAAGAAGCATTCATAACCCTGTACCGAGATTTTATAGTGATTTTTCAAACCATATTTTATGTATTCTCTATAAATGAAATTTAAGATGATAAGAAAAATGTTAGTAAAAATTACTCTAATACCTCTTAGAATTTTTTAAGCCTTACTGTGTAAAGAAATAAAACAAGCTTTACATACATATTTAGATATATGATCATGTATATATATTATATATCATAGAAGACATATGTACCATGTTACTCTCACATTCTAAAAACTCGAGGAAGTAGAGAGTGAATCATTCCCAGCTCAGCAGCGCAGATGGTGAGCTTGCTCGTGATTGAATGACGAACTGGGAATCTGCCAAATGTAGCTTAACTTCTATGGAAGTTGCTTTTCACCTTTCTTAAGGATATTGATTTTTCATTGCCATTTAAATGTAGTAAATAAGATGATTTCCAATGTAGCTGAAAGGAAGTTTTTCTCAAAAGTACTTTCTATTTGAACTATTCAGAAACTTAATAATTATAGAAGCTTTAGAGTTAATAAAATAATTTTGAGACACATTGAATTGGGACGGTGGGGTAGTTATTACCTGCTTACAGGCAAAAATGTTATGTTCACATTAACTTTTTTAAATAAAAGATTGATGGTTATATAGTATTGCCAAGAACTAAAGAAGGAATGAGTATTAATTTAGGATTTTATAAAAATCTTAAATTAGATAAATTAGCAATTTATTTAGGTAACTTTAATACATAATAGGGTGATGTTCCTAGAGAAGTGAGATTTTACTCTCAACCTAACTCTTCTGAGATGCAAATATAAATAGCAGTACACATTTGCATTCAAGGAACAAAGTTTTACTCTGAACAAGGTTGGGAGGGTTTCAGAGGAAAATCATTGTTGCTTATAATTGATGAGCTTTGCTTTAGAACCAAGGTATGTGAAACTATGCCCTAAAGTATAGCATAAGTTTTTGTAATTTTCATTCTGCATTTCCCTCTGTTAGAACACTGTCTTCTAAAAAAAATTGAACTACTCTAGGAATCTTTTTTTTTTCTAAAGATTTATCTCATTATTACAGCATTTTATTTGGCTCTGTCCTGGTTAGAAAGTTTAGATTTCATTAAGGATTTCCAGGTCTAATCTCTTGTGGATTGATTATTAAGCATATAGATCTTCCTTTAGTTTCCAATGCTTCAAATAAGATAATCTCAGTTTCCTGAATAATGTAAGACATTGGTTTAAAAAATCAGCATTATCTTGGAAATATAAACATGATATCCATCAAAAGGGCACATTTCCAAGGACTAAGCTGTTTTTCTTTAGAAATACTCTCTGTTATTAGTCCAAGATCATGGAAACCAGACATGTGTATGTATATTGTTCTCATCAATCTTACTGCCTGTAAATTTTTACTGTCTGGAAAGATTCTCACGCATTCCCCCACTTGGTTGGATTGTTTCCCACATTTATGATACCCATTAATATTTGTTACAACTGTTTTATCTGTTTTCTAGAAAGTAGTAAAGTTGTTAAATTAATTTCTATATTCATCTCTCTTCAGTAACAAGCCTACTTATGTAAGCAAAATGTTTGCTCAAATTTAATGTTCGCCACTCTCCAAGTCGTAGCTTAGTCCCTAAGATTTTTCAGTTTGGTTTAGTTTTTTTCTCTTGTTTTTTATTAGTAGTTTACTTTGCAGACCAAATGCTCATAGATCTAAAATAATCAAACAATAATCTGTATCAAATGGAGACTTGTCCATTGGCTTTTATATACAGTAATTGATTACATTTTATTTTCAAAAACTGATCACTTCACTCCGCTAGAGCTGCCAAAGCAAAATGCCATAGACCAGGCAGCTTAAAGGAAAGAGATTCATCTTCTCGCAGTTAATATAAATCTGAGATCATGATGTCCTTCTGCTTGGGTTCTGCAGCGGCTCTCACACAGCCTCTCTCTAGTGCTCGGAGGGCGCGCTGCCTTCCTGCGATGACGAGGACACTGGCTCCTGTAGGGCACTAATACCATCCTCACCCACCTCACCTAAACATGACATTCTCAGAAAAGTCTCATCTGCAAATACTAGGGCATTGTATGTTAGGGCTTCCGCCTATGAATTTTCAGGGGTGCAACTCTGTCCATGGCATTAATTATGCAAGTAAAGTTCTTAGAGGAAGTATAAAATACTTTTCCATTGTCCAAATATGTGACAGTGACTCTACTTTTTCCCTCCACTGATTTTGTAAGTACATTTAAATCCACCAAATGAGTCCAGAATGATTAACTCTAACATTATTAATTGCACCTGCATGCTCTTAATAACATTAATAATAACACTTTCCTAAGAGAGACAACTTATGAAAATATATTTTATAGTTTTATTTTCCTTCATAGATCTTCTTATAATTCATTTTATTATTGCATGGATTTTTCATTTCCCAGGAAGAAGTTCAGAAGATTTAATCTATGAATTATTGGATATTAAGGCATCATATTTTTTCCAATTAGCAAGAGTGACTCAGCGTTTTTTTAAGATTCAGAATATTTAGCATCCCTAAAGGATTTAAAATTTACTTTTACTTTCTCTGCTCTCACCAAAATAAGAGTCTCCCACATATTTCCACATATATAAAGTAATGCCTTGGTTCATGAATTCTTCTGTTCATAAACAATTCCTTTTAGGAAGAGAAGCTTCAGCAAAACTTTGCATTCATTGGAGAATGCATCAGGTGACAAACACAATCGCTGCCACCTTCCCTGGAATCCGGGAATAGAGTAAGGTCATGAGCCGTGGTGCCACTGTCCTGTACCTCTAATATGTACCTCTGTTCTGCTCAGCTTTCTCCATTTCTGCTGCTACAACCCTTCAGCACTTTGTTTTCTTAAACTACAGCAATCATTCCTGAGCAAGTATGCTTCCTCAGTTCTTCACTACAATTCGTTCTTTACATAACACTGAAAATTATTAGAGCAAAGCAGAGCAAAGCGAGCAGGGCAGGCAGGGACAGAAGGAAGCCAGTGCCTAACTAAAGCAGTTTTCATGACTTCCCTTAACCTCGGCAGCCCTGCAACACCTGCCTGTCAGGGTCTCTTAGGCTTCACCTTGTATTGCTCTTGTCCACAGCCTAGCTATGATATTCCATTTCAAAGTGATGGTAATTCTCATGCTTTTGCTTCTTCGTGCACTAGGTATACTGGCTGGATTTTTAGGAGGTTTTACATCCAAACAGCAATTTGACAGGTGGTATAACATTATAGTTAAAAGATACACACACTAAAAATAGACTATCTACACTTTAATCCCTTCTCAAAATTTCACTAATGGCGTGGATCTGAGGAGTATGTAAGTTTGTATTGTATTTTATTCACATACAAAATTGGAGCAAGCCAGCCTAAACTGTAGAGGGAGACCCTGTCTCAAAAAGATGAACAAAAAACAAAACAAAAAAACCTCAAAATATTGGCACTAATAATATTGCCTATTTAGAAGCTATATTGTAGAAATTAAATAAATTTTAATATGCATTGCACTTAAAAGAACGTATAGTGTATTTAAGCCCTCATGGAAGCCTTTTATCTCAAAATTAAATTAATGTCTGATTAATATATTAGTAATTTTAATAATAATAATAATAATAATAATAAGTACAGCTAAATCTAAATAAATTTCAAGGCTTCTCTGTCTCATTAAACCCTTTGTCATTTTATACACTAAAATTTTGATTGTCACTTTCTATCACACTAAAATATTATGACATGTGCTTGTCTATTTATTACTCTGTAGAGCTCACTAATTTCTAAAGTCCAGGCAGGTAAGGACTGGATCTCTTTGTATTACTGTATTTCTAACACAACTCAGTAAAAAGACCAATAACTAGTTATACATGCATGAATACTGTTGACAGAATTGAATTTTCTTTAAACAACTGAGTGAGACAAGATTTTGAGTAGATGAACTCTGGCTAAGACAGAGAAGACACTGCATGAATCTTATAGAAGTGGCTGAAGAAGGCAACTGGTCAGGCCCCTGGTTTTGAACTTTTAGAGAAGATAGCAACACATAGATTTAGTGAAAGAACTCAATAGAGTAATAGAGAACGCGTAATGCTGGTGTAAGAGGCATCTGTCAATAGGACAGAGTAGGTAAATCCAGGCAGCATGCAAGTAGAGGGCCACTAATAGTTCACATAGACGATGTGATCATTGAGTTGTTTGGTGCTAGGTCAGATATAATCCTCACATGCAAGGAATAAGGCATGGGGAAACAAGGTCAGAACTAGACAATAAGCTGGAAATTTTGTCATCAAAGGTAAAATGTAACCTCATAACCTAAAATATACTGTGAGGATGGCATAATGTTATCCAATGCAATGAAAGGATTGTGACATCCTTCAGTGAAAATTTTCTCATAAACTGTTTACCTTAGGAAAACAAATAGAGACATGCAATAATGATCAAACAAGTGATCATTAACTACTCCTTTCAGTAATGCAATAGAAGACAGTAGTACAACTGTTAGCAATCCTGTATATACATACACATACATAATTTTCCTGAGAAACCACTCTGAAGATGTCAATACATAATAAAACAACCATTGTTAATTTCCTAACACTTTGTCTGTAACTCTGCATTGTTTGTACTTTTCTTACGCTGTTTTGTAAAAGGTTGTCTGTTTGTTAATGCTTTCTTCTTTTATTTTTAAAATAAATTTTTAAAAATCTACATAAGATAAAATCTTAAAAAGAAACTGTTTGCCTTAATTTTCCTATATCTGCAATGAAAGATATTTAAGAAAACTTTTAAAATCAACTATGTTATGCACACTGAAAAGCACATGAGGCAGGCTTTCTTACTGCCATGAATAAAGTTGCATTTAATGTGTATTTTACAAGAGGATTCCATTGTTTCATTTTTTCTTTGATTCTGTTTCACTTAAATCACTATCGCAATTTTTCTTTGCTCTGCCTTCTCTGCCAAACAGCTGATATTATTTGAACTAAAATCCAGCTGTTTTTAATAAATCATTCATGTTATATATAGAATTAAAAACTAAATTCTCAAGTACAAAAACTCATGACATTATTCAGCTCCAGAGCTAATTCAAAATCTGTTTGTCATGAGGTATCTGCTTCCATTCCTATGCAAATTCTGCTTTGTTCTTAGTATTGACATTTTTCTCCACTTCACAGTTGGCAGAATTCAAACATAGACTCAAACACTACAAGTAAATGCCAATTAAATTAATGCAAAACCTCAAATTATCCAAATTATAGCCATTAATATAATTAATCCACAAACAAATGCTAATGCTGGTGTTAATTTATGTGGCACATTGATAATCTCACTTTATATATCTTCCTTGGGTTTCTCAGTTTTCATATTTCTGAAATGGGAAATGTTATGCAAAAATATTCCAAAGCCTGTGAATTAAACCAAGTTGCCTGTACAGCAATAAATACAAATTTTAAAATAAACAATTAATGGATATTAACTTCCTTCATATGTTGATAAATTATTTTGAAGCTAAAACACCTACCCAGTGCTTTTGGTTAAAATACAATACTTATTATTCTTTTTTTATTATAGCCACATATATAGTTAAAAATTAAGTTATTTTCTAGAGTGAGGCAATTAGATTTGATGTGACAGAGAAGCTTCTGTCAAAACAGTGCATGTCTAACTGGGAAATAATTATAATTACTCATTTTCAACTTGAAAACACTCCTGCATTTGTGAGAAATACATGTTTTGAGCATATTTCTACTTTTAAACTTTTAAAGAAATCAAACAAATCATTTTATAAGCTCTTTCACTTCTGAATGGACTCAATCATATCATTAATGTATATTAAGTTAATATTAACCTTGTCCCTACCACATATAGTTTTATGAAGAATGATATCCTTACCTGTCGACTAATTGTACCAGTACATTTCACTGAAGTGATATAATTAATAGTCTACCATATTTACGAAGGTGACATTTCTCACTTGTTTTGAATTCTTGGCTTGAAATATGAAATGGAGAATAAATTATCAATACCAGGATTTTAATCCAGAATGGTATCTAGTTGGCAGTTAAATGAAACAGCTTTCTTTCCCTTAACGGCAATAAAACACAAAGCACTAATTGCCCCTTTTTATAGGTGCAATTGGAACTTAAAACTCCAGAGAGAGTGTGAGCAGTAAACCACTGTTAGAGTCTATTACACCATCTGCACCTTGAAATTATAGCCACCAAATCAGCAAACAAATTTAAGTCTTGTTCGTGCTAAATGTCTTATTCTAAGTTTTCAAATTGTTTATTAACATCCTCTAGGGACTCGCAGTAATAGAAACGAACTTTCTACAATGAAATCAGATTTCAAACCAAATACATTTTGTATAAATACGATTTGTTAAACTAAATGACAAACAAATTGTAGATCTGCTTTACAATGTTAAAGGATATTTTTAAAAATTTTTAAAATTCTCTTTTGCTGCCTTTTCTAAGAATACTAAGTTGCCTTTTCTAGGCAGGTGCTTATGCCACTGAGTTATACCCCCGACCCAACTTGCCTTTTCTAAAATGTAAATATTTAGATTATTTTCAGAAATTATGATACACAACTCTCTTCAAAATATTAACCAAATATGTTAAATATTGAACAAATGCTTTGAAATATACTTTGTATTTCAACTATATCCATCAACACAAGAATAAACCTCAAGAAATGAACTTTTGCATAAAACTATTGTGGAAGCTATTGATATAGAAACAATAAATGTGACAGAAAAGCACATGTAGTCATGTTCTTTATTTGGAACAAAAATTGTAAGTGTATATCTAGCTATGAACTAATATACATTAATAGAGTAGTTGTTTTAAAAGGCAAACTCTGAAAGATAATGCAGTATTTAATGATTGTACTCTTTCAAATATAAAATGACATTCATGTGTTATTCATCAAAAATAGTCTATACTATATCTCATAGATTTGAAATTAGATTCCTTTGATTTATGGAAAGATATTGTACCAGTCTGTATGCATATGAAATAATCACTATCTGCTACATATGCTATCTTCTTACTGAGTGGAAGAATGAGCCATCTTTTATTCAAATTGTACCATTCTGGTCAACCTTTCCCTTTCAAAAGATCAGAATACTTGTTGGGATTTCCTGAAGACGTGACACACACAAACTGGCCCAAACAAGTTTTCAATTATGAATTGGTTTTCACTCCTCCACAAAGAGAAAACAAATACCTTGCTGTACCACTAAATACTAGAGCTGGAGAGCAACTGAAAGTCCACAAGGAGTAGGAAATAGAAAAGAAAGACAAACATGGGAAAGTTAGGCACAGCCAAAAGAGAGGAAGACGTTAACCTGGTGCGTATATGGCGGATGTTGACCAGGATGCATTACAACATTTCATTGAAAGGCAACATCTGGGCCAAATCTCATGGCACATTTCTATGAAGTAGGACTTAAATTATTTTGAAAGTATGTTATTAGATAAACATATGTACATCTGTTTGCTATCTGGATGACTGCCTTGTTGGCTAATTGCCTTGTTGATTGGCCTTTGAGAACATGTTATCTCATAGGCCAGTGGGGCTTTTGCTACCTCTAATATTTTACAATGCCTCCAAATGTTAAATTCAGCACAAAATTTGTAGTCACAATTTTGTTAATCAGTTTAATTTCCTTCTTCCATTGAAATTCCCTTGAAAGTTACAATAATTTGATTTTTACTTGATTACTCAAAACAGCGCTAGGGAATAATTTGTGTGCATTTTCTCATCTAATCATCTATAAAACTTATAATGAAAGGTTAACAAGTAAATTTAAAACAATAAAATTGTGTTTAATTGTTTGATCAGTCTTACATGCCTATATCTGGTTACCTGAGTAACCAATTTGAAGATAACAATATGTAATACAACAACCACTGTTAATTTCCTATTGTCTTGTTTGAAATTCTGTATTAATTTTTACTGTTTTTGTGCTGTTTTCTTTATGTCTTTGTTAACTTGTTTTTGTTCTTTTCTCTTTAAAATAAAAATACCAAAAAAATCTTCCTAGTTTTCTGTCCTTAATTCTGTACTTTCATCAAAATAATATATTCATATTACTTGAAAATCATCAAATTCTACTAAAAGTCTTCTGTGAAATCTTCAAAAAATATTGTGCTCCTATGACTCAAGCACCTATCTGTAGAAAAACTACTTTGACATATTTGTTAGTTCTTTCCTGGACCTTATTCTAAATATTATTCTTCCACTACAGATTAGGTATGGCCAAAAGAAAATGAATTTATTTTTCAGTAAACCCCCCAACTCCAAGAAATCATTAAAAAAATTAAACAAAGAGCAGATGAGATAACAATAAATGTCTACGTATGTGTGAAACTGTAAGAGGAACGAGGAGAAGTTGAGTTATCAGAGCTGGCAAATCTGAAAACAGCACCTCCAGCAACAAAACATGACTCGCCCAGTAGTCTCAAGGAACTCAGGGACTGAACTAGTATTTCTGCAGTTCTGGATGCAGGGGAGGCTGAAAAACACCGATTGAAAGCCTTCCAAAAGAGCAACTCTTAACATTGGACTTGCATCCAGTTTATGCAAGCAGGGCATTCTCCTCTCAGGGAATTGACTCTTTGGTAAAGTTTAGTTATCAGGACTTAAAGTTGGAGCTGCCATTTCCTGAGCAGAGTGAGGTATCTGGTAAATATAAGACTCTGAACAGACATAATAGGGAAAAGTAACCATTCATTGCAGATCGCCACTTAGAATACTCCCTGGAAAACTACCATGATATAGACTAAATCTGTTTTCACGCCTTCTTTCAGATGCGTTTTCTATGCTGTCAGTTTTGCTTTTCCAATTTTATACAACTAGTATTTTATCTCCTTTGTACAGTAACTAGCATATAATAGAATTTCAAAATTTTTTTCTCTTGTGCTATTCCTTAAATTTATATTCCAAATTGTCCTTTAAGAATTTCCCATGACATTAAAACTGCAGGGAATATATATTTTTTCTCTGAATTTCCCTTCTGTGATATCCAATTGTTTTATATCTATGGGACAATACTTCTTGGCTTCAAAAGATAGCGATTATTAGGTGTGGTAAGCTTTCCTTTGGTCCCACAGTGGTCTCATTTCATCCTCCTGAGTTTATTTTGTTGTTAGTGCAGCTGAATTCTGTTTTCATGCTGTATCCTTTTCTGAACTGTTTGGTGATCCTTGCCCCTCCGTTCATATTTAATAGTATGATTAAAAATATGACTGGAGATTTGTACGAAAGCTTGGGGTTATTGGCTGTTGAGTCTGAGGATTATCTTTGATAAATGAGCATTATATTGAGATTCACCCCAAAGGCAATGTCAGAAGGTTAATTGCCAACTTTTGCCATATCATATGTTCTCAGATACTTCAAATTCTTAGATAAATGTTTTCACATGAGTTTGGATTTTGGTTTGTTTTCCATTGCCCCAATATATTGTTTTATTCTAATGAAATTATAATTTAATATATATAATTTTTCCATTTGCTAGTCTTTTTTTATTAGAATATAATTCATCAAAATAAGTAGTCTTTATAGGTCAACAGTCAGTTCTAAATATGCAACATTTCCTAGAATTTATTAATCAAATTAGTGTTTTCTAGATACACTCTACTTTGTTAAAGTACTCTTAAAACTCTTTCTATTCTATGACATTACTTCAAAGGCACAGTTACCACTGTGTTATGGTTTGTGTCTGCATATCCCCCTAAAGCCTCATGCAGTCACGAGACAGGCTTTCAGAGTTTATGATTGATCCAGGATCCAGTGCTGGGATTATGGGTGTGAGTGCTACACCGCCCTGGGGCAGATAGTTTCCATATGTAAGGGAGAGAAAGAGGCTGCTTACCTCCACTCCTCCCCTTTTGCTCTTGCTGTTTTTGCGGTCTTCCACCACCATGAAAGGCTTTCCTGTATTAAGTGTCACTCTGCGCTGGAGCCAACCAAATATGGACTGAAACCTCCACAAACAGTGAGCTAAATAAACCTTTCCTTCCTTAATTTTGGGCGTCATGTATTTTGTCTCAGCAAGGAGAGAAAAGTACCTAAGACACACGGATAAGCCTCTTTAGTATTCTTGGTAGCTTTATCATAGCACTGAACTAAGTGAATTTAACTTTATGCAAATTAATTAAACTTTTTTTTTACATTTTCAGCTACTTAGATACATGCACCCCTACCTTATGCTTGTTTGGGGAATATTTTTGGTTTTAATTGGTGAGTTTACACTTAGTCACATTGTAATATAATGTTGGCTACATAATCTTTTTTCTTTTTTTTTTTGATATTTTCATTATTTTATTTATTTTTTTTTTAAAGTGAAAGAACAAAAACACTAACAAACATACACACAGTAGCACAAGAACAGTCCAAAAACCAAACTACAGATAAGGTGGCCGGGGATCAACAATGGTTGTTGTATTACATATTGATAACTTCAAAGTGTATGCTCAGGACAATACAAATAGGCATACACGATTGATCAAACAACTAATCATTGATTGTTTGCCACATCAAAATGACATCAGACAATAATGCAACCATGTCAGCCATCCTGCACATACATACTTACCTACACAGCTATCCCCCTCTTCCTCCTCTCCTTCCCTTCATCCCGATTGCTGTCTACTTTTGAGCAGTTTCCCTTCATACCTCCCAATCTATATTCCCACCTCCAGGTTCCTACACTAATGATGCAATACGCTGTTTGCACATGCACATCTGATTTACCTCACTTATGAGTATGGTCTCTAACCGCGACCATTTGCCTATAAAAGCCTCTAGTTTGTCTTTCTTTACAGCTGAATAATATTCCATTGTGTGAAAATGCCACAGCTTTTTAATCCAGTCCTCCCTCTGTGGATGGACACGGGTTGCTTCCACGATTTAGTTATTACAAATTGTGCTGCTATAAACATGGGTGCACATATATCACAGTGATATGCTGTTTTCAGATCTTCTGGGAAAACACCCAGAAGGGGAATAGCTGGGTTGAATGGGACCTCTAGACCTAGTTTGCTGAGGAATCTCCAAACCAATCTCCACAGTGGTTTCACCAGTCTGTATTCCCACCAGCAGTGCAGCAGAGTTCCTATTTCTCCACAGCCTCACCACCTTTTGTTATTGGATGATTTCTTAATGCTGACCAATCTTACTGGGGTGAGATGAAATCTCAATGTTGTTTTCATTTGCATTTCTTGAATGACTAAAGATGTAGAACATTTTCTCGTATATTTATTTGCCATTTATATTTCTTTATCTGAGAAGTGTGTATTCATCTCAGATGCCCATTTCTGGTTTGGGTCTTTGAATATGGACAGGTTCATGTTTTTTAACTCTTTGTATGTTTTAGATAGAAGGCCTTTGTCCAAGGAACAGCCAGTTAGGATTTTTTCCCAATCTGTGGGTTTTCTTTTTACTCTGCTGGTGATTTCTTTAGATGTGCAAAAACTTTTCAGTAAGATGAGGTTCCAGTTATTGCTTCCTTGAAGTGTTTCCCTTGCAGTTTGATTTTTGTTCATAAAATCTCTGCCTACTCCTATGTCTTCAAGATTTTTACTTACTTTTCCTCCCCCAAGTAATTTTCTTTTACTAATTCCAAATTTTGAGTTCCCAAGAAAGAATCTACAACTCATTCTGAGAATAGATCTTTAAATAGTCACTAATGATGACAGGGATAGATTTTCCAGAAGGAAAAATGATTATTTCACATTTGTCAAATGTCTTCCCTACACCATCAACAATGACATGAACGAGTATCATCTCTTGCAGAATGATAGTAACTGAGTGTACTAATGGTGGAACCTCAGAAAATAAGGGAGGATGAAATTCTCCAAAAATCACTGGGGAGAAAATTGAGCAGGGAGATTACTGTACTGTTTAGTAGTCTATGACTTAGTGTTCACATATATACTTTCCTTTTTCAAGTTGTGTAATAGCCAAATATTGCCATATATAAAAATCCAGCTGTCCTAAGTATAGGAAAAAAACCGTGTAGAGTCCCAGTTCTTGATCAGCTGTAACATACAGAGAAAATGCTATGTATCTATCATTTCGATCTGTTAAGGAAGTGTCCACTGCTCTCCTACTTTATTTGTGTATGTGTAGCAATCATTACTCTTTCTTCCACAAATGACAGATATCTAATTTAATCCTGAAACCTGTGGGTACAAATGACTTAAAATTGCTGAGGGAAGAATTGCTCAGAAGCAGCTAAACCCATAGGCTCAGATACTACCCCTTAGCCCTACATGTTTTCTTACATTTCTGATGTATTGATTCCATTAGCAGGTGTGGATTGGTGACCCCTTGAATCACTATAGTAACCACTATTTATCTTCCATTGACTTGCCACGTCCAAAGGAAGAAAAAGTCTCTATATTATGCTTATACCATCATGATATTAAATTTATTTATTTTTTATTTTATCCTAAGTCAAATGTTTTCCACTCTTCACTTCTGCTGTTAGCACAAACCAAAATATATGGACTGATCTGAAGGATGCAAAAGTCAAAAAGAAACAATAATCATTTCACTCCATACCAGGAGAATTGAGGAAAAAGTACAGAAAAACATACATCCACCCAGAGCAACAGAAGGTAGGAAGCCCTTGGGGAAGATACAAAAATACGGCTGTGTCCTTTTGAGGCACGTAGCGATTCCGTCCGGGCCTCTGGCCAAAGTCTCTATGGTTAATATTCAAACATCATTTACATTGTCTAGCTTCATAGCATGCACAATATTATCGACTTAAACATGCCCAAATTACCTGAAATGGAAATAAGAAATACTATAATTGTTTTTGCCAACCCATAATTAAGACCATCCTATTCAACTAGTACACAGGAAAACTGATGTGACAGAACAAACAATGCGCATGAGTTGGTTACCTTCTCTCTTGGGAGCAAAACAAATTTTAGTAAAACCTTAGTGGCTCATCCAGATTGTAAACACTGGAAGTATTCATTTCCTACTGAGTACAGTTTCTCAAGAATGGAACAGAGAGACAGAAATGGAGACAATGGGAGGAAAGAGAAGAAAAATGAGGGAAAGAGAGAGATACAAAGACAGAGAGACAGAATCAGAGAGACACACTGACAAAGGCAGAGACAAAGTCAAAGAGAGAGGTAGCAAGAGACTGATTTTCAAGATACATTGTGGAGAAGATGATAAAGAAAAGGACAAATCTAAAATAGAGGTAAGGGCCAAACTAGTGTAGGAGATAAAATATATTGTATCTAGAGAAACAAGCTGGGAGAAAAGCAGTACAGGAAGATTTTGAAAATAATCTTTATAGTTTTACTTCAGTGTAAATAGAAGCAAAATTATCCTACAGAAGACTTTTGTGTAGGATTGAAAGCTTAAAGATAATGAGTTCACTGGGCATGGTGATGCACACCTGTAATCCCAGCACTTGGGAGGCTAAGGCAAGAGGATCATTGTGAGTTCGAGAGCAGCCTGGGCTACAAAGTGAGCTCAAGGCCAGCCTGAACTGCATAGCAAGACCCTGTCTCAAACAGACCAAAAAAATAAAAAAGATGTTGAGCTCATCAGTGAAGTAGATGTCTAGAAAACCAGAAGAATGACTGACTCAGAAAGATGAGTCTATAGCCTGGAACCATTGTTGGGTACTTGATGTAAAGTCATAAAAGTAGAGTGAGACCAGACTGCCTTTTTTTCCGAGTTGTTCTCCATCCATTCAGAAATAAATGAAGTATTTCATTTTAGTCCAACAACTACAGTAAAAGAAGATATAAAAATACAGTCAACTGATAGGTTCCTGGAATTTAGAGATGAATGATGGAGACTAACACATGCAGCATTTGGGTCATGTGCTTTCAGAACTTTCGGGGCAGGTGGTTTCAATGAAAATGAAGCAATAGCATGGAAAATTATAGGTAGTCATGAGGCCTTAATGACTGGATATTATAGAAAATGTTCTGGAAAAATAAGAGCTGGTATTCAGAGATTGCATGCATAATTGATCCTGTAATGGGTCGAATTGCAGTTATTGATAGCAACACCTAGGCCAGTGTAAGTAATGAGGATACAAATAGAATTGTGTAGACTGGAGAACAAATTCATGGGAGGGAATGAAAAACCAAGGCACTGAGCTTCCAGGTGATTTGCAGGATAACTAATACTGCTGATTGGAACTGTAATAACAACAGCGGTGATACGACAGTGACCCTGGTACAGAAGCGGTGTGTTTGAGGGTAGGGACAATGGTGACTGCACAGTGAGAAGACTGTGGAAAGGGGGTGATAATGAGAATCTTCTGATTGCCTGAGATTCAATGCAGAGGAAAATGAAAAACTCTTCTCAATGAGAAGGGATGTTCTCAGTTCACTTGAAACAAAAACGGTTAGTAGGTACATGCTATATAACATGTATATTGTTATTTTTATAATTTTGAAACACTAAGATTTTAGAATGATGTCTTCATTTCTGATGTTTTTTTGTGAATTTTATAAGGGTTAAAAAAAAGCTATTTTAACAAAGTAACTGCCAACTCTATCAGAATAAAAGAGAAATGTAGGCGTCCATATCTAAGCTTATAGAAACATCTCTTCGTAATGAATTGTTTTGACATTTTTGATGTCATGAGTTGCTTGTGAGTCATTAGTCAACTCTTCTTTAATTACCGAATTCAAAACTAATTGAATGGCCAGCAAGGAGTAAAAGCAAAAGTTCAGGAAGATCAGTCCTCACTGCTTTGCAGGTGTTAAGGGTGACAGTAAAATTCCAATGTTTACGAAACATTAGCTCTGAATGTGAACTCATTACCACTAAGCTTTTATTTGGGGATATTCAAAATTTGCTGTAATTATTTACATGCTCATGTTTAATTTTTCCACTGACTATAGTTTTCTGAAAATTCATAGTAATCACAATTTTTGTTTAGTTTTAAACTCATTCATTGATTTTCTTAAAAACAAACTGCTTTATCACCTCTTTGTCTCACTGGTACCTGTTATTAAATGTGAAAATAATGTACTTAGTAAATACTAATATTCAGTAAAATAGAATTCTTAGTAAAATCTTTTTGGTACTCTAAATTTTTCTAATAAAACTAAAATAATTACTCCTTCATGCATTTCACAACTAATTGTGTACTTTTTCTGATGACTATGAACTACATTTATATTTGCTTGTCTAACACAAGATTATTTTAGGTCGAATATGATAGCTGTAAGACACTGACACACATCAGTCTTTCCTATAGACTAAGCACATAGTGAGTGACCCTATAATCACCTCAAAAATTCTTAAACAATTTCTTGTAGAAAATAAATAATGGTTTTGTTCATTAGCCTTGCACGAAGGTTATGTTAGCGATGAAGCAAATTAAAATGAAAAAAATACAGAATATAATAGCTTCTGCGTGACTCTAAATGGCAGGCAGTAGCACCCTGTCTAGGAAGCTGAACTAATCAATCTGAGAGTCTGTGAAATTATGAATGTTGTTCCTTTCAGCATGAAACTCAGCACTTTTTCAGATTTTAGCACTGACATTTCTGCCTTATAGTCATTTAACTATAATTTTTGTTCTCTCTAATAAATAAACCCCTAGGATAAAATGATTCCCTGAGCATTCAAATTAATTTGTAGTTATTCTAAGTCATTGTGTGAGTGAGCCTCTTATTGAATGTTTCTTGTGGACTTTTTTTTTTCAGAACAAACCAAGATGGGATTGATTGAGCAATTACATACTGAATGTCAATTTTGTTCAAGTCACTGGATACAGCAGGGTAGCAAAAAGTCTATAAAAACATGGTTATGTCTTAAAGAAGCTGAAAAATCCCCTTTGGAGCCAGGTAACACAGGTTTTTGTATCAGGATCCCTGTGTCATTTATCTGTGCATGAACTAAGCATTTGGTGACTCGTACATTGATTTAATTATCTCCTGAGCAGGGATGGTTCCTATGTCATCTTTATATTTCAACCACGTTTAAAACTATGCCTTTTACATAAAACAATGTATTTGCAAATATGTTTGAGTAAGTGACAATACAGTTTGGATTCTCTCAGAGGTACATTGTGAGATGAGGAAACGCTTAAAAGATCTGAAACTTGATTTTGAAATTGACACCTGTGGAGGAAAAACAAGGAGTTATGCTTAGGCAGGTGAATACCTGTGCTGTGATATAATTTCAACGAAATGTTTAGAAACTGGTGTACAAGGATCCCTTAAGCTCAGATGATGCTTCAGTTGTCTTTATTTGGAGTGAGAGATTCACTTGCCCATGTCCATCACTCACGGTACGAGCAGGAGGGGATGTGTGATTCCACTAGATGCAGCTTCACTTTCACTTGACGCAGTCCCTGAAGCTGAATGACATCTGAGAGCTGTCTGTACCGCTGCTCCCAGAAACCTAAAAAAAGAAAATGATAAAAGAAAAATAAAATAAAATAAAATAAAAAGCTCTTTGTCATTGTCTGGGACTCTCTGTGGTATTTATCACAACATTTACTGCAATAAATACAATACATTGGGTTTTCATCTCTTTTTCAGCATACTGTTTTGGAAAAGCCTCATCCCAGTGTGTGAGAGCTGACTGTCAAAGGTGAAAAATTCCATGGGACTGAAGGAAGAGACAGACAGATCCAGAATTATGTGATGCAACTTACCGGTGGCTTAGAGACAAAATGGTGTCTTGGGTGGCAGCAAGACATGAAACACCACACTTCAAGCCAAAGGAAGAGGTTTGTATGCTAAGCTAAAAATGTATGAATGGGGATTATGCCCTACTGGATTGTATCAGAATTTCTCAAAGATTATTATCATGCCCAACACCAGTTAAAATATAGTCAGATGTTGGTGGTCAATACAGCAGGCTCACTAGAGTGCTATGTTAAGGACTTCCTCCCATAAGGCTTGGGATACAGGCAGACTCAAAATGCCTTTAGTTTTGTCAAGAAGAATCCTTACACACATTGATGGATAGGCAAAGTATTATGGAAAGCCAAAAGAAAAAGATATATGCATGGAAATATTGAGAAAGTTTTCATGGAACCTTTTTTATTTGAGATGCACTCTGAATAACAGAGATAAATACTATGGGTATATATGATGAGAGAATCACTGATTAAATGAATAGCATGAAATAAGAGACAAATGTGGAAATAAATAGGAAATCTCAGAAGATAATAAGCTATATCCTGGGAATTATTATGAACAACAGGTCTATTCACTACCTTTTCATTTTTTTCTTTTTCATAGTGGAATAACAAGTATACTGTGTTTATTTCTTCAAATATATTAATAATACATTTGGATTAATAAATAGATTAATAATTAAATTTATTTTAATTGGAATGATGGGAATCAGTACTTGATTGGAATAAAAGGTAATAGAAGGGAAATGAGAGACCTTGCAAAGGTGAAATGCACTGTGGTAATTATATATACATATGGAAAAGAAAAGTGCATTCAAATGATGTTTTTATTTTGGGCATTAAGGACTGTTCATGCCATTAGAAGAACAGTAATGTCAGAACCCAAGTCCCAGGTCAAATTTTTAGAGCTCACACTCTTCTCTGTGGCTATAACTGCTTCTCAATATAGTGAGAGTCAAGAAATTGATGGCTAGACTGGGACCAGGCCTGGACCAGAACTTCATTAGTAGCATAATCAATACAGGTCAAACCTGACTCCGCTAATATTTTGATTTCTAGACCTAACTGCTTGAAAACCAAGTATCAACATGCCTCCCGTACATGCTATGCTTCATTTCTGCTAATAATTTAAAGCTTTCATTTAGTTTTCAACCCCATATGTACAGTCTTTTGACTGCTTTCTGAAATCTGAACAAATCATTGTGCTTTGGGAGATCCATATAATTTAGTAATGGAGTTGAGTGTTAGTTACTTTTCTCTCGCTGTTGAGACAAAATGCCTGATGCCAAAAATTAAGGAAGTAAAGGTTTATTTCGCTCACAATTTATGGAGGTTTCAGTCCATAATCACCTGGTTCCAAGGCAGTGTGGCTGGGTTAGGGGCAACATTTCAAGGCGGCAGAAAGCAGGAAAGCAACAAGAGTCTTTCAAAAAAAGAGGAAGAACAAATCTCTTCTCCTCCCTGATACGGCGTGCAGCTCACCCTCAGGTGAGTGTAGCACTCACGCCATCTCTGTTCCCTTGCCTTGCACAGGCTCAGGATGTTTAGGGTGAGGACCTTGGCCCACTGCAGACTCAGTCAGTTAAACTTCTAAACTTCTCAAGTTGACACAATGAAAAACATCCTAGAGAGTAAAGTCATGTCCTCTACTCCCTAGAGTGTAGAACTTCTGAGTTACTTAGTTAAGCTTCACAGATTTCTCAAATTGACACAAATGTATCAACCATTACAATTCTCAAATAGAACTTACCTCAATGTCTAAACAAGCTTCCTAGCTAAACAAAGGAGGTAAATAGAAGAGACTAACATCATTCAACCATCTTGGATTTTAGGAAGCTCCATTTGAAGAGATGTTCCCTATAATTTTACCACTGTGAATTCCTCATGACTTTCTAAATGCCCCATGTGTCTGTACTTTCTCTATTTTCTCTGCCAAAATCTTTCTGGTTTTTATCCTGTCATGTTTTCTGACCTATTATTTGCCTAACTCTTTTATTCTATTTAAATTTTATATTTGGTAGAACTTTCTCTCAAGCAATTCATATTTTAGGAATAGGTTTATTTTCTATATGTTTGAGTATACTACTCAAAAATTAACTGTTTTCATCTTCATACTGAGTATCTTTTTTCCTAATAGTCTTTAAAAATCTCTAAAATAATAAAGACAAAGTCTTATAAATATATTATAAAAGAAATATTAACATAAATGTTTTGATTTTTTGAAGACAACACACAATTTTGTGAATTACAAAATTATTCTAAACTCAGTTCACACATTAATCATAATGTGAGCCAGAGAATCTGACCCACCTACGCACCTAAACCCAGGCACTTATGCTACAGGGAGTTTGACACTTCTGTGATTGCTGGCTGCATTTTGGAGAAAGTAGACGGGAGTCTGCACCATCTTTGAGCTGCAGTGTTTTTAGGCAAATTTGACTTTTATGTTTTGCCAAAGATTCTCCTCAAAAATAAAGAGTTGTATTGTGGTAAAGATTGCCAAAGACATTGATGTGATGAGATTGTAGTTTATGAACTAGAGATTTGGAGGAATCATTGCTGACCAGTGAGATCATCTCTGAAGCTCTGATTCTCCTAGAATAGTGACAAAAGAATGCAAAACTTACTTTAGAAGACAGTGAGGGGGAATGCACTCTTTGAAATAAGGCCCTAGGCCTCTATCTTAGTTGAATTATACCTTTGCTCAGAGACCGAAGTACCTTTGCTCAGTGTTCTCTGATGTCTGAGGCCCTCATAAATAGAATATGTGACTCTAGGGGCTGAGATGGGAGATCCTACTGGGTAGGAGTCAGTGGAATAAGAAGCAGGGGAAGGAGAAGGATACAACAAAGGCTGGACTTTCAGGTGAGTGCAGCTTCTAAACCCTGATGCATTGAGAATGTCTCAGATTTCACTGTATAGAAATTTGCTTTTCTGTAGTGTGACCCCGCTGACCAACCTCTCCTTGGTTGTTCTCAGCCACTTGGAACATCAGCATGGAGCAAAATTTGCACTTGATTTTGATTGATTTGACAGGCAGAATTTCAAAACAACTTTAAAAACTCCTGTTCATTTATTCCAGGACAGAGAGTATCAAGGGGTCAGTGTAAATAATAAGCATAAAAATCATAAGAAATCAATATTCATACACCCTCAAGTGAAGAGCAGCTACTGCTGTCTATCCTGAGCACCAGGCGCTTCTATTAATAGAGGCAACTCAGATTGGACCAGAGCCACAAAATGCTCAGAGGCCTGTGTGGGACCACCCATCTTGTGGTTGAGATTAAGTGGGTGTTTAATTTCTAAATTTCATCTTGCCTCCATGGTAGATCTTGATGCTGTGATAAACCTGCTTGACCTTCCAAAATTGTCTTGAGCTCAATTACATATTCCTTTTATTATTTTGCTATTTTGAATAGAATGAACCTACAGACCACACATTGTATTAGCCGCAATATTTGTCCCTTTATAGAAGTCCACAGTCTCATCTTAACCTGATCATTGAGATTCCTGTTCTATGTTATTATGAGTCTAGCACATTTCTGCAATGAAGAAAAATGTTACGGATTCCCAGATGAAGCTTTCTGTTTGAAACCTAGATATGAAATTTCTTGGATATAAACCACTATGAAATTTAATTTTAATCTCTATAAAATCGGACTAAAGTGAAGATTTGCATAGTGGACTGAGGGTGAACATGAAATAAGATTGCTACTGTTTACAGTGGGAATTCACAAGCTATGAGCATTTCCAGATAAATTGGTCAATATTCTTCCCTATTATCAGAAGGTGACTCCGGAGCAAGCCTCATTAAAACCGCAACCAGAAGGGACTGGCTATCCCAGGGATAGGGAGTGAGGAAAAATGACACAAATTATGAATCCAGGAGCAAATAAGCATGCAGGGCACCAGTGAATAATGTGAAAGTCAATCTCCCTTTGCCACAGGTTCACTGTGCAGCTCATGAATTGAGCAGAAGTGACTCAGCAAAATAGCCATGTATTTTGCTGAGCCACTTCTGCTCAATTCATATAGGTGAGATTAAAGTAGAAAACAGCTTCAGACCAACTGTATTCTCAGACGTGTGTCATGGGCTTAACTACAATAAAAATCCCTTACTTTTACTTTCTTACCCTATTCTCTAACCTGTTTATATTCTTTTCTTCTGTTTTTCATGGCTAAATTTATCACATGTATTGTATTTATTACTGTTCATCATGTCTTATCATTCTGAGATAAGTTAGGCTATTAAGCCAAACAGAAATACAAAAGAATAGTCACTTCTTGATAGAGTAGAAGGACTAGGATTAGATCGAGGCAGAAAGAACTATGTTTCAGAAAGGAGAGTGGACAAATAGCACAGGAACATCTGTGAAAAAGAACTGAGAGAAGAGCATGTGGTTTTAACTTAGAAGTCAGTAATAACTAGCAGAGGAACCACCGTGCCCCAGTCAGGGTGGGTCACAGCAATGAATCAGAATTAAGCTATTCTGGGACAAAGGACTGCAGCAAGTGTGCTTTGTACTGACCATCCTGTGTGACTGAATTAAGGCTTTCTAAATTTGCCCAGACTAGAAGTTATATTTGATCTTAAACTGCAGGTAGAACTGAGCCTGTGGACAAGGGTCAGGTAACAAAAGTAGACATATCAAGAGCCAAAGCCATAGAATTTAATTTGTGACCATGATCTCCCTGGGAACTAGTTTTCCTTTCTATTCATTCCAAACTGACTGCTACCTTCGCTCCAGAGAGCTGTCTTCATACTCAATGTAAATTTAACCAAACCATGGAAAATATGACTCAAAGAGCACTTTTTTTAATGTAACCTTGGCGATGTGACCCCAAGCCCTGTCACTACCCTTTAAGGAAGCTTTTTCATAAAGCTGCCATTTATGGATGCATCAAACATGCTCATTTTCTTTATCAAGATTCCGGTCTCGTCTGTGCATACATCACTAATAATTTAACATTAATCTGTTTCTATGGAAATTTCTATAGATAGAAAGAGATGTCTATAGACAGAAACAGATTTCTATAGATAGATAATTATTCTATACTTATACATGGATATTTTTCTTCTTTATGTCGTTGTGGCTTATGATTTAAACTGTGGTTATACTATTTTGTTATAGAAAATAATGATTTATTCCACCAGATGTATTTTTGTTAAATTTTGGTGGGAAAATAATTACGGAGTAAATTATATAATGACGGTGTCTTAAATTTTCCTCCCCAAAAAGTAAATCTAGAACAAGTGATTGGTTTTTTGCAAAGAGTTTCTTTGGGAGGTAATCTGGGCACATGAGAGAGTAAGCAGGAAATAAGTGAAGGGGTAAAAGGGACATGAAAGGGTCAGTAACTACTGCAGGGTCAACGTCTCCAAGATGCTGAATTTAAAGTATCTCAAAATTTTGCCCCAAGGGGTAAGTGAGATGGTTATTTGCTGACACTCATCCTCACTGAATGGGGGCTGCTGCTGTATCTTTGATCCCCTGGCATTGGTCAACTTCCCTGTGGAGAGGTTGATATTGCTCAGGCACCCAAAGGAAGCTATTAGGTAGAGGGAGGTAAGCGCACACTCTTGAAAAGCTGTATTACATAAGAAAACTGCACCTACCGATCCCTACTGGTTTATCAAGAGGAACACTTAAAGTTTAATTATTTGATCAATCTTACATGCCTATATCGGATTATCTGAGTAACCAATTTGAAGATAACAATATGTAATACAACTATTGTTCATTTCCTACCACCTTGCTTGAAATTCTGTATCCTTTTTATTGTTTTTGTGTGGTTTTGTTTATGTTTTTGTATTTGTAAATTTGTTTTTGTTCTTTTCTCTTTAAAATTAAAAAAAAAATTAAAAAATTATCTTTACCCCAGTGGAAAAAAGAAAGAAAAGAAAACTACACCAAAGTCGCAGTTGTCCTCAGGAGTGGGTTAAGGGGGTTTGGGTGGAGCCCTGACTGCATCATATGAAATCTACACTTTTCAGCATTTAGATCTTATGGCTGAAATTAAATTCACTCTGCCCTTTACTGATTATTCAGTGTAATGGATGATCATGATCCCTGACAATGTAAGAACTACAACAGAGCAGCTAGTGACATTAAAGTTCAAACCTAAACAGTTCATCATCTGAGCATAACTGATACCCATTTCCTCTTTCACCCACCATGATGTAGACTGCTTTCATGTTTGCCCAAGCCTGCCACTGGTGCATATTACTTTCCTAGTGTCTTGACATGGACCTTTAACATTGGGTGTTCTGCTCGCCTGAGTTGGGGGTAACCGAGCCCTTAGTTGCTGTCATCTATTGTACTTTAACAACATAAAAATGATAAGATGATAAGGGAGAAGCCAGTCACTGTTACATTTTAAAAAGAAATAATATGAGTTTTTAAAAGAACTGACCAAAGGTTCAAGTCCAAATGGGAAATGGTTGAGCTGTTATAGCCTATGGTTTGCAGCTTTCCCACAACTAAGAATTGATGTGAATCACAAATATATACACACTTTGTGACCAATTGCAATGTTCATTTGTAGGATTCTTGTCATTAGTTCCTAATTAGGCAGAGGCAATGATGTTTTTAGTTACCAATTTTCCTTTCTTCTGCCTTCTAAATTTCCAGCCAAAGAAGATATTTACAACTGTTCACAAATCATTATGCCCTTATCTCATAAGAAGTATTAATACTCCAGTCGCCAGCTAATTGAAAACTTTTGCTTCATCTCTTACTTCAGATTTGAACAGCAATAAAACTTTACCATCTACACTCCAGATAACTTAAACATGACTGAACATAGCTGGGCATAAGAAGGTTAAGATGTGAATTACATCCGAGACCAGGATACAAGAAGTTTAGATGGTCTGGGCTTTTGTGTAAATTTTTCTATGGCTTGACTGTTCCCTCTGGTCCTTCTCAGGCCTTATATCAAAGGTACCAGGTCTGTCATCCAGTGCACTTCCTCTTGACTTTGTGAATCAGATAATAGTTCATAATTCATTGTTGGTCATTAGGTGCCTGGTCTGTATCAGGACTCAGCACCATACCAGAAACTGCTTTTGCATAGTAACAATAGTTTTCTGAGGCACAAGTTGTGACTTTGTTTTCAAATCCCAGAGTATTTCCCTATCACGGTTTTCTGGAGTTTTTGTTTTGCATTTGTATATACAGCAACCATCAGACCATGTGAAAAGATGGGAGAGCTAGTTTTCCTGGATGCTCTGGAGCATCCTCTCCTCCCATCATATTCATATGTGCAGCCTTCCAAATACAGGAGTTGTGCTCCATCTGTCAATGTACTTTGGAAACTTTCAGAAACTTTATCTGACAGTTTACTTTCCACAGGCCCTTTAGTACCAAATCTCTTGGTGTGGTTTCCCCTTAAGATGGAACCTACTAAGAAGAATATTAGCGAATTAAATGGGGAAATGTTTAGAAAGTAACCTGCCTCTTTTAAGTCTTTCAAATAATTTAGTTGAAAGAATTGAAATGGGTTATATGCATGTTCCAGCCCCTACATAAATATAACCATTATGTGCTGCAAACATGCATTGACAAAAGTAAAAGAAAAATTAGAGTGATTTAGTTAAGAGGTCATCCCAGAAAGTATGTCAGAAAACTGGGAATAAAATATAGCAACAGAAGGAAAATGCAGTAGAAAAGACAGTAATCTGGTTACAAATTATGCTCCAACCCACTAGAGACCCTACAAAAGAAACTGTAGAACACACCTCAGAACCATCGCTGTGAAGCCCAAAAGGCTAAAGTACAATGTGTTACATCCCTCTATTGGGGCGTTAACTTCCTAGCAGTTTCTCACTGTGCTGAGTAAAATTAATCAAACTCTTTCCAAGAAAACCCTCAGTAGAGACATTTTCATGGAGTAGGAAGTCATCGGTATCTATAGTGACTTTCTCCCAAAGCTGTAGGAAACCCGGGGTGAGGCCAGTGGGACAGAGGCAATAGACTGTTAAATTGAATATTAAGTGTCTGCCTTATGCACAGGTTTTACATTCCTCCTGGGAGATAAAATACCTTATGTTTCTGTAAATGATGACTAAGAATCTGTAAGACGGCAATCAGGTGCACCGAGGAGGACAGGAAACCAAAGTGGAAACTTCACTGACGACAACTTTATGGACTTCACGGTGATGCAAAGGACAAGGGGAGTGGAGGGAGGTAAGTGAGCGCAGGGAGAACTGCGATTCAGCCTTGGCAATGGGGAGATGGCCTTCTCCTGCTGTTCACTGCAGGTGTACTGCGACAGGGTACAAGTCCCTTGTAAGTAAGAGACACTCATACTGGAGATTTAGTGACATACATTGTGATTTACTCCATGAGGACATGATTGGAAAGCGGTCTTTCAGGTAGGACACGTAAAAACTAAGCATGAAAATTAGAATCTGAAAAAGCTAGATTCAAGTATTAGATGTGCATTAGCCCTGTTGTTGCAAGAACTGAACAGTAAGAATAAGAATGTGGAAAGTGCCAGGCACCACGTAATTTATAATATTCATGTGGATTCTCTGATCATTGAATAACAATATAATTTTAATAGAAACTTAAAACATGCAAGGATTTTATGTGTGTCTAGATAATGTCAGATATTTAGAAAGAAAGAATAGTACCAAAATTGATCTGTGAGCATACAATTATAACTCTATTTTTCATTGGTAATTACCGACAGTCTCTAACACAGTGGGAGTCTATGAAAGCCTCTTGCTCTCCATTTGTAATGTGAACATAATCTGTTAGATTTTGATCTGAAAGAGAAATAAATTCTAATTGTTCAAATCCATTATTCATTAGAAACTTTTAAAAAGATAGAAGTAAAATTCATAATTAATATGTAAAAATTAAACCAAGTAACTAATATTCATGATTGTCCCTTTTACGATATTCCCTTCTATCTGTATCCAGCATAAGCAATGTGAATTTTCTCTTCCTCCTGCCCTTTCTTCCCTTCCATGTGTTCTCATCTCCTTCCTTTGGCTCTTCCTCTCCTCCTGCCCTGCATCTGTTTCTGTCTCCCCTGAAACCCATTTCACTTGTTTTCTAATTTGGTCTCACGCTTGCTCAGAATTCTTGAGTCCCAAATAACAGTAGTCTAGTTGAAGTTCATAGTTCTTGCGTGTGTGTGTGTGTGTGTGTGTGCGCGCGCGCGCGCACTTGTGCGTGTGTGGCAGACTCTTGCTATGTAGTTCACACTGACCTTGACCACACAGCTATCTTCCCACCTAAGCCTCTCGCAGCATGCTGCGAGGTTACAGGTGTGCACCACCACACTGATATATATAGAATGAAAGATTTTTAACTCTCTTTGAACTTTTTTGTACATGGTAGTTATAGGTATAGCTGTTCTTTGTACATCATCAGTGCTTTAAACTAATTTTTGTATTTGTGTTTGTGAATTTCAAGTGATTTGATGATACACAGGATAAACTTGCAATACCTAAATGTAATGCCAATTTCAAATATAATTACAAAACTTTTTCTATCCTGCTGAATGCAACTGAATTTTTATCTTCACAGCTCTGAATTCATGTCATCTCTTCACAAGGAAATAAATGAGTTGATGTTAATCCTCCCATTATAGATAACAAAATGTTCTCTTGAAATGGCCATCAACAAACCAGTTAATGAACAAATCAACAGTATAAGAAAGCTACCTTAATGATTTTTTTATTGTTGTGTGTAGTTTAATTAACTTCCAAACTTTATTAAGGCAAGGAGAGATTATATCTTTTCATGTGCCTTCTTAAAATTTCTTGGGTGTATATAAGTAAATTGAAATATTTATTCTCTCTCCGTAAGATTGTATTAATAAATTTTGGAAATATTTTATATTTTTTCAGTTTATTGCCTCTACTGCATTGTGTTTATGGAGAACTGTCTGCCTTATCCCATTCTTGTTTATAAAATTGTAGTGTTCAAATGTTCTATTCATTCTCAACATATCCAAACTTCCTCATACCTTTATGTGTACCTGGTTCTAATGGCAGTGACTGAATTATGCATTCCTAGTTGTGCAAGTGAACTGAAATCTATCAGGTAGGAAACGTAAAAACTAAGCATGAAAATTAGAATCTGAAAAAGCTAGATTCAAGTATTAGATGTGCATTAGCCCTGTTGTTGCAAGAACTGAACAGTAAGAATAAGAATGTGGAAAGTGCCAGGCACCACGTAATTTTTAATATTCAGGTGGACTCTCTGAACTCATGTATGCAGTTTTCTGTATCTGTTTATGTCATAAATGACAATAGGCAATATTTGTTAATATGTCTTTCCAAGCCTATAAGATATATTCTAGAAGAAGGGAAAGGGAGAGGAGAAAGGGTGGGGAGATGGACAGGAGGAAACAGTCGTCAGAAAGGAAAATAAAGAAATGAAGGAAAGAAAGCAGAAAGGAAAACAGGACAAATGCAGGGAGAGAGACGGAGAGAAGAGGGAGTCACATACGATGCTTTCTTCTGTCAGGCCCGGCCCCTCTGTTTCGTGATGCTGGAACAAAAGCCTGGAGCTTTCCTTTCTGCTCTGCCAAGAGACAGCGCTAGTAGGGGGCCACCTGCATGCCTAGGAGACAAAAGCCATCGGGGATGCATTGCTTCCTCTGCCAATTGGTGGCCTCCGCTCTCGACTGTTGTTGCTTATGGACCCCAGCATGGAAATAAATCCTTGCTGTTCACAACAGCCGCCTTACTGAAGAGATGAACACTTTCCATCATTTCATTTCATTCCATACGGGGAACTATCTCTACACCTAAAGTTTACTTACAAGCTATTCTTTAAGTTTTGAGATTGACACAGTTGTTCATGATTCTTTTTTAAACCTCACTGGCAGTGTAAGATTTCAACCGAAGTTCATCCAGCTGCTTTCCTACCATTTCATTGGATGATTTTTATGTCTTCCTCAAGTCAGTCCATATATGGCTATGTGTATCTACACAAACATATCTCTGTGCTTTTCTGTCCTGTTTGTTGGTCTGTTTATTTATATTCACATCAAAAACAAAGCCTTGACTATTGTGGCTTCAGAATAGTCTTGAAATCAGTTGGTGTTAACTTTTCCAACTTTGCGACTGTATTTAACATTGGTTTGTGTGAGGTAAGCACTTTGTATTTTCACAGAAATTACAAAGTCCATTTGTTACTGCTATGTTAAAACCAATTTACTACTAAAAACTTGATAAGACTTTGGCTAGCATTTTATTCAACATAGAGAGCAAGTTCTGACTGACCTTGTCTTTAAGAACACTGAGTCTCTGTACTTGTGCTCCGATACTACGCCTCCATTAATTCAGGTTTTTAATTTCTTTCAAAAATATTTTGAAGTTCCCAAGATTCTAGGGTATACAATACTACAGGCATTTCATATGTAATTTCATAAATATAAAAATTAGTTTAAAGCACTGTTATTAAATTCAGTCTTAAATATGTCATACTTCTAAAAGAGATTTGATTTTTTGGTTTACAAGATAGTGTTACTAGCATGTTGAACTTTCTATATTGCTTATTTAGAAGTTTTAGTAGCTTTATGTATTTTTAAGAAGTTTATTGGTACAATTTGGATATACATAATGATCTTATTCATCATGAGAATTTGTACATGTACCCAGTATAACCTGATTCATCTTTATTGCCCATTCCCTTCCTCTCCCCCATTCTGCTTCCCCTCCTCATTTATAACACTTCATTTCCGTTTTATCCTTCTTTTCTCATATTCTTTCTCTTCCTTCCTTCCCCCACTCCTGCACAGTTTCCCTTTCCTTGTGAACAATTTCTTCCTATTTCTCAATAGCTATTACACGTTTTGTTTCTGATTTACACTTTCAGTTTCTCACTCTAGAGAGACAATATGGTATTTACATATGTGTGTCCAATTTATTTCACTTAATAGTATGCTCTCAAGGGGCACCCATCTACCTGGAAATGTATAAAATTTATCCTTCTTTTTGTCTGATTAGTACTTCATTGTATAAATAAAACTCACATCTTTTTCCTTTCATTGGTTGATGGGTTGTTTACAAGATTTAGCTATTATAAACTGTGCTGCCATAAACATGGGTGAGCATATATTGGCATGGTGTGATGCTTTTAATTCTTTTACAAAGATACCAAGAAGTGGAATAGCTCGATCAAATGGAACCTCTAGTCCTAGCTTTTCGAGAAATTTTCACACTGATTTCCACATTGGCTGCACCAGTGTATTTTCCCACCAATAGTGTAGAAACGTTCTTATTTTCCCCATCAATGTTTGTTATTGGTTGATTTCTTGATAATAACCATTCTTTCTGGAGTGAGATGGAACATCAGAGTTGTTGTAAGTTGCATTTCTTGAATAACCAATGATGTTGAAGATTTTTTTCATATATTTGTTTGCTGTTTGTAGTTCTTCACCTGAGAAGTGTGTTCATCTCACACCATACACAATCCCAGTCAAAACCCCATTATTATACCTCAAAGAACTAGTGTAAAGATTCTTCAAATTTTTGAAATTCAAATTCTTCAAATTCAAATTCATTTGGAACCAGAAGAGACCTAGTAAAGCAAAAGTGTTCCTGGACAACAAAGGCAATGTTGCAGTTGCTACAAAATACTGTCATACATGGAAGAGAGCGTCCTAAAGTTAAAGACCAGCTATATCAAGTGTTTATGACAACTGGAAAATCTGGAACTCCCACATGCTATTGTAGAGAAATAAAATTAATATCCTAGCTTGGAAACACTGCGGTGGCTCTTTAAATAGTTAAACATGCCCCTGCATTTAGGATCCACCTATTCCCTTACTGCATATTTGCTCCGGAGAAATAAAGTGTATGTCCATTAGATGACTTACAAACGAGGGTTGTTGTGAACTTTATTTCTAGTACTTGAAACCATGGATGGCTATACTATTTATCAGAAGATCAATGGATCAACACATGATATTATATTGTACCATACAATGTGGCTCAGCAATCAGATTGAATGATCTCTTGATGAACATAGCATGGATGTATCTCAAAATGATCATTCCAAGGGAAAAGACATAAAAGAGCACATGCTTTATGTAATTTAATTTATGGAAATAATTTTACAAGCAAACTAATGTACTGTGAAAAAATTAGTGGTCTCTTGGAAATTGTATGAGAGGGAATAATAGCAATGAGAAATGATTAGGAAAAGGGCTGAGGAAATTCGGACAGGTGACGGATGGGTTTGCTGTGTTAACTCTGGAAACAGTTTCAAAGCTCTGAACACAGGTTAGAACTCATCAGCTTTCAGACTTTTACTCTGAGCAGTGTAGTGAAAGTTAATTATACCCCAATAAAGCTGCTAAAATTAAATTTAAATGTAAAGAAAATGCAGGGTTAGCTGACATTTGTGATTGCTAGAATAAGGAACTGCAAAGGACAGACTGTCTTCCTCTCAAATTCATACATTGAAAACCTAATCCCACTATAGTGATGGGTGAAGGTGAGACTTTCAATAATTGTCATGGCAGGAGAATAGAACATTCATTAAGAAGTTAGCATCATAAGAAGAGGTCAATGAGATCGGTAGCTCTCCTTCCCTAATGTAATGACACAACAAGAAGTTGTTATCTGTACACCAGAAAGTAGGCCCTCACCAGACACTGAATCTTCTGTAGTTTTCTTGGAATCGCAGCCCCCAGAACTGTCTGCTATCTAAAAAACAGTCTTATGGCAATGATGATGTGCTGCTGCTGTAGCACCCAGATTGACCAAGATAGTGATGAACTCAATGATTTGCAAATCTTATACAAGCTAATCATTTGTTTATTTCTATAGCTTTGTAAAATTATCATTAGTTAAATATACGCTCACTGTAATTTTTCTGTATAATGAATATGACAATAATATAATGCTTCTTCCTTGGAGTAGTGGTTTTATAATTTGTAAAGATATATTTTAAAATATAGTATGCATATGTACTATCTTTTATGCATATTACATATTACATTATATATATATAATAACTGCTATAGGTACATTCATTGTAAAGAAGAATTGAAACAGAATATTCATTTTGTTGAACCTTGTTTTTGTCTTGATGTTTACTTAAATATGGTTTTTATTTTTTTATTTTTAAAAAAATAAAAGCACAAAAACATATTAACAAACAGACACAAATTAGCATAAAAAATAGTACAATCAAAACTGATCTACAGACAAGCTGACATGGACTCAACAGTGGTTGTTGCTTTACCTATTGATATCTTCGAAGTGTATATATATGAACCCAGATACAGACATGCAAAATTGGTCAGACAATTAATCCTCTCAACAAAAGAAAAACATAAAAAACAAAAAACCAAAGACGAAAAAAAAAAAAAACAATAGTTGCTGCTTTGCATATTGATATCTTCAAAGTGTGTGTTCAGGATAACACATACAGACATACAAGATTGATCAAATAACCCGTCATCAATTATTCCTTAGCATTAAGTGATATAATACAATAGTAGAACCATGTTAGCCCTCCTGCATATATGTATATTCACATATACATAAACACATTTTTCTCTCTTTCTTTTCTCCTTTCCCTTGTCCCATCTGTTCTTTGTTTTTGAACAGATTTCCTTCATGTCTCTTAGTTTATATTCCCACCCTCAGGTTCTTACACCAGTGATACAATACTTTGCCTGCACATGTACCGCTGATTTATTTCACTTATGAGTATAGACTCCAGTTTTGACCACTTGCCTACAAAGTCCCCAAAACTGTCTTTCTTTATAGCTGAATAATATTCCATTATATAAAAATGCCACAATTTTTTACTCCAGTCTTCTGTGGATGGACACTTGGGTTGCTTCCACATTTTAGCTATTACAAATTGTGCTGCTATAAACATGGGCGCACATATATCAGAGTGATATGATGTTTTCAGATCTTCTGGGAAAATACCCAGAAGAGGAATAGCTGGCTTGAATGGAACCTCTAGACCTAGTTTGCTGAGAAATCTCCAAATGGCTCTCCACAGTGGTTGCACCAGTCTGCATTCCCACCATCAGTGTATAGAGTCCCTATTTCTCCACATCCTTGCCAGCATTTGTTATTGGATGACTTTTTCATACTGGCCAGTCTTACTGGGGTGAGATGAAATCTCGATGTTGTTTTTATTTGCATTTCTCGAATGACTAAGGATGTGGAACATTTTCTTATATATTTATTTGCCATTTGTATTTCTTTATCTGAGAAGTGTGTATTCATCTCAGATGCCCATTTCTGGATTGGGTCT